>SNQN01004709.1:37691-49612 GCA_008642245.1 Bassia scoparia | reverse complement strand
CAACGACAAAAGTCGTTGCAAAACACTTATTTTTTGCAATGACAAAAGTCGTTGCTCTCATTTTTAGTGACACCAACACCCGCAACGACCTTGCAACGATAAATGTCGTTGCAAAAAATATGTTTTGCAACGACAAAGGATTTTTAGTAACGACTTTTGTCGTTGCGAAAAACTGTTTTTCTTGTAGTGATCGTTTTGTGTTTCTGATATAGAAAATCCGAATAATCGGCAACTATAGAGCATATTTTTCAAAATGATTCTTTAAATGAGTAATGAATAATAAGTAATGAAGTTAGAAAAAAAATTAATAAGTTTTAGATTATTACCTCTTAGAGAACAAACTCGAGCTGATAACGTGTTAAGAAATTGTGAGAATTTACTTATTTGATTAGTAATACAAGAACAAGCTTACTAGAATAGAAGAAATAATGAAAATTTACTTATTTGATTAGTAATATGTTGGATTTTATACATATGCTGCGGGTTCAAATGTTAAACCGCGACATTTGAGCCCTAATAAACCGCAACATATGAGGTTTTTTCTAGTAGTGAGAAGTAGTGAAAGAAGTAGAGAGGAAGTATGAGAGAATGTTATTACTCCGTACTTGTAGTTGTAGTGCATACAATACTTCTACACAACAATTATAGAGCAAGAGGCCATGAATATTAATCACATGTTTCATTATATTGCTTTAACGTGAAAATGACAATAATAATCGAATTTTGCGCGATTCCCGTAATAACCCTAACTATCGATTTATTCCCAGGAATTAATCCCAACTAGCACTAACTTGTCCATTTGCACCCATGACCCTGATGAACGCTGCTACAACGTCAATATTTTTTTCCTAATCCATACAATTACCTAAAAAAAACAATCCTATCTCTATAATCAACCTCTATCCAACCCCACTCCCACCCAATTCATCAGCCTTTCGCCCACCTTGAAACACCGGCCCCCTACCTTTCGCCTCCACCCCTCGAAAACACTCGCCCCAGCACTCCCAACCCTCGAAATACACGGCCCCCACTCGCCCCACCCTCGAATTCACCAGCCCCACCTTCGCCCCACCCGTCGAAAGATTCACTAGCCACCCACCCACACTCGACATTATAGACGCCACTCATCCCTTCGCATAATCACCACCCTATCCCTTTCGAAATTGCCACAATCTTCTAAAAATTCTAGCACCGTCGAATTTGGGAAATGATTTTAGTTGTTGATTTTCATTTCGATTTTGTTTTGATTTGGGGTTTACGGTTTTGAACTGTCTCGGTTGGTGAAATAGGATAGGTCCACCTAACAAGTATAAGGTTAATTTTATTTGCCTGCAATATGGAAGATAATTGGATGAAGTTGGAAGTTATTTTGCGAATAAATTAGTTGAGATATAGCGCAATGAGGTAAACGTCGGAGTTATTGCTATCAAATTTCCTTTATACGTCCCATCCATTTTTTTAGTTGTTCCATTTTTTCCAGTTTGATTTTCAATAGTTTTACCACACCAATTTAAAAATATCTTTTATTTACCTACTTTATTGTACACATGATTAATTAAAATTACTCTTTTCAAAGTCAGACTTTCATTATTTGACCCCAATCTATTCACCTAAAATTACTTTTCCAAAAAATTATTCACACATTTGTTCTTTACCTAACTACCCATCTTCTATTTTCGCTATCTACTCAGATCAACTTACTAAAACATGGTATCTAATATGGTACGAAAGCATTATATAAAAAAGCTAAAGGAAGTGCTAAATAAAAATTTATTAATTACATGATAATTGTCACATCAATAATGGATGATTTTTTCAACACCTGATCATTCTAGTATATTTTTATACCATACAAATTCATCTTTTAAACAAGAGAAGAAAAGTTTGATGGGACTAGAAAACGTGCCAAGTTCATTGAACTGGAACCCCTTTCTTCTGGTTTCAACCAGCCATTCTCTCGATCCTCAAACGTTTTGAGTTTTGACCGTCAGAATTGCGTCATACAATACTATTACATAGTAAGCCAAAAAAAAAAAAAAACATCCAAATCTATCGCTTATCATCAAAGCAGCAATCGGAATTTTGTGATGTGCTTACCGAGCGTACACACACAAAACACACACACACCGACATATGACCCTACAACATATGTGGAGCGTCTTACGCTCACACTTATACGCAACCATCTACGATTAACTCGTTCAAGAACTTTCATTTCCAACTCACGAATTTCGACGTATATTTTCCGGCATATTTTCATGCGTCGGAAGGTATTCTGCACTCGCCTTTAAGCTTTCAGCTTTGTTCAATCCGATCGGCTATCATTGCATCATCTTCTGTGGCTTTTTCCAGGCACCATTAACCATCGGACTTTTCTTCTGACAAGTCTTTTGTGTTCCTGATTCGTTTCTCGTTCATAGAGTTTTTTTATTGACATTTGTTTCTTCCGCCATCCCATTTAGTGAATCTAGTCAATGGTTCTGAAATGTTAGAATTTGTGATATTGATTGGTGTCTTCCTGAATTGGATCAAATATTACTTCGTGAGTTGCGAGTCGCAATTCGTGAATTTCGGAAGATTGGATGTTCGGCCTGCAAATGATCAAAGTTTGGTGCATATGTATAGTGCTTGAAGTTATACTATCATCTAAATTTGGGATTTCGTTTTGTAATCGCGGAATTAAGGGCATTTGCTGATAGATCAAAAGGATGACAAATAAGTGTTTAAAATTGTAAAAGTGCTATATCATTGTGCCTGGTTGTTTCTGAAGTTTCCTTTTAGTTGAATTGATCATGGGTGTGAGAATGAGGTTTTGAATAAATGTGTTGCTGATTTGACCAAAGTTGGATTTCGATAGTCAATTAACAAGCGGAACTTATGATTGGATTATAATTAGTGGTGTTTGAATTCAAAATGTCATGTCTTGTTAAATTCTGAATTTCGAAGGAAGATGTTTCGATAATCAGTGGGAAAATTTATTGTTGACTTTGAATTAAAGTACAGTGAAATGGTTCATAATTGATCTCTTATGTTTTCAGCTTCTAATTAAAGTTGGTTCACAGAGTGGTAAACCTGAAAGTGCGTTGCCTGTCAAACTTCAAGTGTATGTGAATGGGCAAGCAGGTTGTCAAACAAGACAATAGTCGTGAAGCTAATAATTGATCGAATTTCTGACATAAGAAATTACTTATCTCACTGGCCCAATGTACTTACGGTCAAAGGAAACCCTGAATTCGTGTAAGGTTGTGCAGCCATCGATTTGCTAGTGTGCTAAGCGTGATTTCCAAACTATTCCTTTTAGTTTCTGAACTTTCTTTAATCATCGCTATTATGTTGCTGCTTCGAGCTGTAAAGTCCCTCGACCAACTTTCAGCGAGGACAATTAAGCATACCGGAGCCATGTGACATATTGTAGTGTAAGATTTGGCTTGAAGGCTTGTTATAAACTAGATTAAGCTGAGAAAGGATGGTGTTAGGAAAGCCAAAAAAGTTAGTTGCAGAGTGGCCTGAAGTGGCAGAGATAATTTAGCGTAAAATTCATTTCTCTATCAAATACGGATGTGGAGGAAATATGCTCCATGTTGAATGTTGAAAGAGTCTTATTGTTTCACAGGTGATTGGTGATGCTCTCGATAAGCTCAAAAAACAGAGTACTCCTATTACCATCACTATTGTACAAATTCATTATAACGTTACTAATTTCGTGTCAATCATTATAATTAGTGTTCAAATTTCTACCTCATCCTTAGTTTTCTGCCATCGATTCATTCATCTCTCGAAGCTCATAATTGAATCATCATCAATTATTTTTTATACAAAATCCTACTTCTTCCTTAATTTCTGCATTAATTCATAGGCAGTGTAATCAGTATATGGCAATCTTGTTTTCTTGTTCAGCCATAAAATTCATTAATTCATGTCATCTACTTTGTTGGGCTCCTTTCTATACTCCTCTTTCTTCACCTCCCCTATTTATTTTGGATCTGCTCCTTTCAGTCATATCCTACCTTGAGAAATATTATTACAAGCAAGCTGATATAAAAAAATAAGTAATTGAAAATGTCAGCATTGTTTTGAAAATTATGCCTCATTTGCAGGATAACCAGAATATCCCGATAACCTAAAAGTGTGTTTGGTGGTTGTTTGTTTTTTTAGGTATTGAACGTTCAAGTGCCTTTCTTGTTTAAACTGGCGGTTGACTGGCTTACAACTGCAACTGGGAATGCCGATGCTCTTGCGTCCTTCACTGCTTCTAATTCACGCATGCTCGCTCTGTTTGTTAGTCCAGCTGCTGTTTTGATTGGCTATGGGATAGCTCGTACCGGTGCCGCAGCTTTCAATGGTATTTATCATGTGTACTTTTTCATGCCTATCAATTAAAGCTATGTTTCATTGGGATGAAATAGTGGGTTGTCTACTTTAGACCAGTTGTACGCTGTGTGTTTTGGTCATTACGATTTCTTGTGAGTATCWTAATACATATAATTTGTTCTTGTAGAGCTACGAACCGCTGTCTTTTCCAATGTAGCTTTGCGGACAATTCGTACCATATCACGGAAGGTAATTTTTTTTCTTAGCTGTATTTGCTAGTCAGGCTTATCCTCTTGACAGCAAAAATTTATTTTCTTTTCATATATAGCTTTTTTTTTATTTTTTTTATATATATCTATCTAGTAGTCGTTAATATTCTGATAGAAAGGAATAAATGTGATCATAGAGATTTCATTTATTGATGCTTTGTATCGCAGGTTTTCTCACATTTGCATGACCTTGACCTTCGATATCATCTTAGGTAATTATCAAACTTATATTTTCTTTTAGACTYCTGAATTAGTTTACACACAATTGTGACGTATATATTTCCGTCTGCTTCGGTAACTGAATTGAGTTTGTTTCCTTAACTTCTTTGTTGAAATGTTCAAAGGAACAATGCATGTTTATAATGCATAATTGTGCTCAACTTGCTACTAATTTTGAATTTGCTCATGAAGTGTCTATCTTATATTTTGATTGCCAAATTGTAGTCGAGAAACCGGTGCTCTGAATCGAATTATTGATCGTGGTAGCCGTGCTATCAACTTCATTCTCTCATCGATGGTGTTTAATATTGTACCCACAATCTTAGAGGTATGTATCTGTATATTGTATAATGCATCCTTTATATTCATCGCTATCCCATCGGATCCTCCTCTTTTTTTTTCTTTTTTTTTTTTTTAAATATATCTTAATGGTTTCCTGTCTTTGACATTTTTGACCTATACTTTATTAGATATCTATGGTGTCAGGTATATTAGCATACAATTTTGGAGCTCCTTTTGCATGGATTACTTCCTTGTCAGTAGCTGCATATATCGCTTTCACCTTGACTGTGACGCAGGTAGGCTTACTCTGGCTAGTGCTCTCCTCTATTAATGTTTTGAAGGCTGTTGTCATTTAATTCATTTGTTAAGTAATTGTTTGGTGATTTTCTGTCATTGTACTGGCTAGTCTTTAAATAATTGCAATTACGGAAGTTGAGATATATACATGACTTTATACCCTTTTAATCTAGAAAAGGTTGTGTGTGCCAAACCACACTTGAAAACATGGTGTGACAACATTTATTTATTAAAAAATCTCTATTCTTTCATAGAATGAACCTCATCTTACCCCTGTTTTCTTTGGACTTAATTCCATGGTACTTATGGTTAGTTCACTTACTAACCTAATTCTCTTCTCATAAAAAAATACATTTCAGTTCTGTTTAGTTCAGGTTAGTTAAGTCCAAATAAACAATGTCTTAATCTTTAAGGTGACTTTATTGTCATAAAAGAAACTCAATATAATATGTACGCAAATAATCAATTTTTAACAAGTAACCTTATTTCTTTTAAGTAACCGATGTTTTTTATTCGGCTATTAGAAGACTCGTTCTGATTGTTTAAAAGAGTTAACCACTGTACCATTATAGTAACTCCTAATTATCATGTAACCCCATTAATTTCATTGTAACCCAAATAACATTAAACTTCGTATCTATATATTATGATCCAGCGTAAAACTTTGTCACATCTATGAATGAACAAAATGAGAATTCGTTGGCGTCACCTACTATGTGATGACCTCCCGAATAATCACTTTTGTTCAGTGTAGCCGACCCCTCATATGGATAAGCTTTGATTGATTTTATAGATTGATAGATTGATTGATTATATATATCGCCACAAATTAAATATCGTTTAGATAATGTGCATGCCACATATAAACTTTGTGTCTAATCTAAAATCCAAGAAAAATGAACCTATTAGTTGATACTAGAATGAGAATAAATAGAAGCTTAGTTGACAAAGGTTATCTTTATCAGTTATCAGCCTTGGAAAAAGAATAATCATTGGTTGCAAATTTAATATTAGAAAACTTCTCTATTTGCAACCTGGAGTTCGAAGCAGGATTTATAATAAAAGCATGAAATCAGGAAAAGTTCTTAATGTCTGCTCGATTAGTTTTCCAGCTTCCTAGTCTCTTGATAGTAATCTTGATGTATCTTGTACTTCTAAAACACCCACATGGTCCGTGCTGGATCACACTATTGTGATCTGAATAGCATTAGATTTTATGCCTGTATCTAATTTGTCAGATCATAGAAAGGCTTATCTTATAACCTGAAGAATACAAAGTATATAAGAAGCAAGGAAAATTTTGCTAGTAGTTCAACACAATGTTATAATCACTAAGAAAATTATACTATGAAATGTTATAATCAGAAATTAAATACCCAGTATCTATAAACTTGTTTGGCAATAAAATTCTGATAATACTATCATAACTTTAGTTCTAGATTTTTTAAAAAATTTTTTTTTGAAAATAGTTCTTAGGTTTTTATCATAATTCATCTCTTCATCTACTATATTTTTTTTTGCTTTGTTTTTTAAAAATGAAATAAAATAATAATCTTCCTTGCCATCTAAAGTCTAGACCACCAAAGTCCAAGTCATCTTTCAAGTGCATTCTCTTATCAATTATTGATTTTGCCTCTAATGGGGCTTCTACCTAGGGTTGGAATCAGATGTGCAACATGCATGGCATACCCTAGCAATTTGCATATGCAAATTCTATTTAATTGAGTGACATTAACTGAATATATCAACCATAAAAGCAGTAACAACAATTGGGTGAAACGTTGGTTTGTCAACCTGAACATTTATAATGTTGATTCTTTAATTCCAATTTCTCTTGCACACATAATTCCATTACACTTTACAGCTCTTGTTACGCAGATTAGTTGATTCGTATTGGTGTAACTTCTTTATAATGGATTCTTTAGAAAAAATTGCACTTTGTTCTTCTTATTTATGGTGTCTCTTGCAGTGGAGGACCAAGTTCAGAAAGGCCATGATAAAGCTGACATGATGCAAGTACCAAGGCAATTGATTCACTTATTACTATGAGGTTGTTGTCATTTAGTCATCAGATTCTTTGGCCGTTTAACATGATCTAATCAATTACTATGTGTCTTTTTTAGACTGTCAAGTATTTCAATAACGAAAATTATGAAGCAGAAAAATATGACGAGTTTTTGAAGAGTAAGTCCCTTGGCTGATCTTTCACTCACTACATAATATATGCATAATTAGTTTGTTGATGGTGTATGTAGTTATTCTGCCTGTCTATAACTATCATTTATTTTTTAGCAGCTTTATGTTTTTTGCGATTTATAAATGATTCTGATTCCTMTGGGATTTTAATGCATCAGGGTATGAAGATGCTGCTCTGAAGACTCAACGCAGCCTTGCTTTTCTCAACTTTGGCCAAAACGCGATATTCAGCATTGCTCTGTCAACTGCTATGGTATTATGCTCAAACGGCATAATGTCTGGGCAGATGACAGTTGGTGATTTGGTATTACTATCTAATTTCTGTGTGACTGGACATAATTAGAAATKCAAGTTTTTRGTGAAGMGCCTACTTAAACATTTKAAATGCAGGTTATGGTAAATGGCCTTCTCTTCCAGCTATCACTTCCATTAAATTTTCTTGGTAGTGTATATCGGGAGACAATCCAGAGTCTCGTTGACATGAAATCACTGTTTCAGTTGCTGGAGGTAAATTCTAAGATCTATCACTTACTCTGTTAAAGAATATAGATAATGAACTTTGATACTTTTTGGCATTAATTGTAGTTTGGATAATATAGAATCTTTGCCATTCTGATAACTGCTTTATAAGTTAGTTCTGATGGAGGATCTTTGTCATTAAAGCTAACCCACTGTCCTCATTTGAGGGGAGGTAACTATTTCCCTCACTTGAGGGTAATAATTTCTCCATCTTTCCCTTTGCACTATAAAACTTGCCTAGGGATGGCAGGTGGGTGGGTTCGATTCTGTGGGTTCCTCACCCAATCTGCCACTTTGGAGCAAGTATGGGTATGACAGTATGACCTTGGTAAGTAGTGCATGGGTATGGATGTCAAAATTCAAATCCACCATAGTCCATAGGTAGTGGTTAGGTGGTGAATATGAGGTCACACCTGCCCCAAATCTGTTGGCCCCACCAAACACCACATTCGCCCCACCTCGAATCAACCGTTATTTTGTTATTACTTTTTTTTTTTTTTTAAAAAAAAAAATTGTACTTTATTCACAATTGCTTAATTGTTTGTTTATGGTGCTGGGTAGGAAGGTGAATATCCACTTGGATGGTAGGTAAATTTTGGAGTGGGTGTCGATTTAAAAATTATACATGCCATGGGTGGTAAGTATGAAAAATTAGGTGGAAATGTGGATATAACCTGCCCGCCCCGCCCATTCAAATGTCATCCTTACCCTTGTCACCACTTTATTAGTTTGGTTAACCTTCATTTCTTTAGTTTGATTTTTATTAACCCTTAATCTATTATCCTTAGTCCAAGATGACAACTGTTTTATCACATTACATATTTGCATTAGATATTAGAGCAGTGTTTATAAAGGCGTAGGCGGACGAGGACAGGGAGTTAGCGGTTAATTACTCTAGGACGCACTTCGGATTAGGGCTTAGCTCATGAAGCACCACAAGCACTAAAAAGGCGCTTGGCTTGTTTTGAATGTCAATTTTGTTATATGTGCAAGTTTAATTATGGTTTATTTCTCTCTATTTAATGGGCAAAAGCCTAGTAAAAAATAAATACAACAAACAGAAGAGAAAAAAATAGATTTATTGTTATAAAAGATAGTATTGTTTGGGGTAGGATGCATGAAAAAATATTAATATACGAAATATGCCTTTTGTTGGTAGAATTATTAAGGAATGTTTGATATTTGATCTTTTGATGATTGAATTAATGAGTTATGGGATGCATACGAGAAAAACTGTGTATAATAGGGTGCGCCTACTTGATGAAGGCGTGTCGCTGAACTACTTTTAGTCGTAGCTATAGACTATATACGCTTACTGTGTTTGCCGTTTTTTTAGCACTATCATTAGAGAGTACTTTTATTCACAAATTAATAAAGCAAGTGAGCTCCTAACAGTTGGATTTGCAAGAGTGAGAGATCTTGATCGTGGAGTGAGAAGGAAATCTATTGGATGAGGATCGAATACATTTTGGTTATGTTAGGCCTCCAATTTTTTGGGATATAAAGTCTGATGATTTTATTGATTGAATCAAAGCCTTAAGTGACATATTTGAGTTGAGTTATGAATCAATTGTATTATGTGGTCATCCCATGATTATTAATAGATTATTGTAATTAATTGGTATTTTTTTCTAATTCTTTAAAAGTCATTTCGTCCAGTTCTTATCGTTTGAGATCTCCTATAATCATCTTTCCTTTTCAGTGCTCGTGTCACATGCAAGCCACCGCAATAGTTTTATTGTTTTGGACACAATTTCCATATAACTAATTTACCATCTTCTATATCGCATATCCTTGATAACTCGCATTCACTACGCTCTCGTTTAGTGGAGAAACTAAAATAGGGTTATATGCCAAATTGGCGCAATGGGGGCATAAGTTGGAATCTCGAGGTTAAAGTGGTCGGAGCAATAAGGTTTTGGAATGCCGTTTTGGGAAGGGGGACGAATGATGGAGTGGTGAGGTTTGACCGGAAATGAACTGCCGTTATGAGTCGATGCATGCTTAAGTATCTTGGATGGTATATCTATTAAAGAATGTGATTTTAGAGATTGGCTAACAGGATTTTAGGGTGGCTTAAATGGAGGCGTACGGGAGTATTGTGCGATCGAGACCCTCTAAAGTGAGGGGTTCTAAGTGACGACATAGACCAGTATGCTCTATGCACAGAATATTGGGGCCTCAAGGGAAGAGTTGGTTTGGACGTAAGTAGGAGACTCAACGAGGCACACGTGCGAAGAGTGTAAGAAACTGAGATCAGAGTGATTTAAACGAGTAGAAGGGGAGAACGAGAATGATTGGTGGGAGGAGTTAAAAGGATCTGAAACAGATGGATTAAAGTGATAAGCTTGATGTAGGGAGTTGAGGAAGAGAATATTTATGTGGGGTTTGGAATTTCTTTTTTGGTCTGTTGGACCCAATATGGGATGAGGTCTATATTGATTGATTTGATTTTTTTTTTTGTTTTAAAAAGGGGAGAAAAGGTAATGGGACCCACATTTATTGTATGGGAAGGCTCCTTTTGTTTTAGCCTCCACATAAAATTTCATGAAATGTGAAGCATGCAYCATTCATGGGAAGGTCCACAAATGCCAAATTTGTGAAATGGGAACCTTTCCATTCAATGAATGTTGATGCTCTTAGAAATCCAACATCTATGCCTTAGAGCCATAGAGCTATACTGGTCTTATGGCATAGAAATTTCCCTTCAACTTTAAAGGAATGCTTCGTTCACACAACGCTCCCTTGTCRGCTCTCTATTCAATCACCCGTAATTAATCAWGTAAGCCACATCTTGGTCAATAGRATCATTCTTTTGAATGATTCACCAATACATTTAAAAAACTTCCTCATGTCTGGACTTGAGTTATATGTGGAAAAAAAATGAGTTCAAAAAAAGGTCATTTTTATGTGGAGAGAGAATATTTATGTTAATGATTTATGCGATTCCCTTTGTAGATTCATCATTCATGTCTAGTCGACCCCGAATCATATTGGGATTAAGGGTTGTTGTTGTTGTTGTTGTCCCTAAAACATGACATGCAGTGTAAATCATGGTGTATTATCAAACAATATAACGTACCTTAGAACAAAAAAACTAAGTAACTAACTAATAAATTGTAAATGAAATCTTAAGAAAGTCTACCACTAYGAAAAACACAAGTCTACTAAAGATTCTTTTTTTAAACAAGAAAGTCTACTGCTAAGAAAAATGAAARGCACGTCTACCAAAAAAAATTTCCCAGYTTGCTTTCTATAATCTAAGCAATGCATATAATTGGGTGAACCATATCGGGTYGTTTAAGGGCATTTTAGATGGCGTTCTGTGCGTGTGTATTGCTGGGAAGAGCTGCTYTGTTGGATTATTTTCTGGCAGATTTGGGTTGCTGAATTGGTGGTTGTTTGGGACTAATGGAAGTGTTTTGAGGGTGATTTGTTGCTTGTATTTGTGTAATAGTGGGAAGGGAGAGAAGGAGCAACTGAAGAAAAGGATGGAGGAGAAGGTGGTTGAATGGCTTATGGCGGTGAAAAGGTGGAGGAGTTTTAGGGGAGAGAAAGAGGGAGGAGGTCATGAGGAAAGAGAGAAAATAGGGTTTTGATGGGAAAAAGACTAGATTTATAAAAATAATTAGAARTAGTTCAAATTTGTTGAAAAAATAAAATATAGGTTAATCAWATGGCAACACATGTCATATTATCACCAACCAGTCAAACTTGATACGAGAAAGTATCTTAACTTGCTTAGCCCAATGAGGAATAATTTAAAGCTGAACATAATTTTGGAAGATGGCTCGAAGATGGACATATTATTTAGACAATTTTTCCTTT
>SNQN01004708.1:0-27253 GCA_008642245.1 Bassia scoparia | reverse complement strand
CTCAAACTTCACCACCAAATTGAAATCTCAACCTCACAGAAACCTAACCCTTTGTATATCATAGTCATGATGCTGTGGCATTTTCTCTATACCCATTATATCTTGTTAATTTTTGAAAGACCTAGTTAATTGCTTGTCACGCCTAATAAATATCATCGTTGATCAAAATTTGATTTAGTAATACTTCTTGTAAAATGACTAATTCAAATGCGAACAATTATAGTCTTTACATGCCGTTTAATCAACTCGCCTGTGTAAGGATATAGAGGCGGTCACTTCGTTAAGTACGGATTGGATCCGACCCCATTTACTCCAGGACGTAGCAATTAGTTGTATGTGAGCTTTAGTTTCGCTAGATTCATTCTGTTTTTCATAGTTTGAGTGTGACTAGATTCATGTGTTTATACTCACAATACGGGTAGAGAAGTCGCCATCGCACTTCTTCTTTGAAGAAGCTGCCCCCGAATTCTTGTTTAGAGCCTTGCTTATTATTTTGCATAAAGATGCAAAGACCCATCGTCTGGTCTAGAATAATGTGTGTATCATATGGTAAGGACGAAGTAATTTGCACAATGCCCCCCCCCCCCCCCTCTAGTGTCCTCTACATTGGATCATGCGAGTTCCATTGTTTAAAAAGATAACAAGCAAAGATATTTTCGTTTACCTTTAAGCATGAAATTACATATGTGAGGTTTCTATAATAGAAATAGAATGCACAGAAGGACATATTTTTTGATTGTTTTCGCGACATGTCTTATATGATCCATATTGGCCATTAATTTGCCTGGAAACACCAATGTGTCCCAAGAATGTTCTATAGGGCGTAAAACATGAGATTCTTTAGTCATCTGGTCCTAATATTTCAAAGATTCATAATATAAATGTTGGTGTATATTTTCAAATACGTTGAAGAACTTAACATAACAATGAATTGAGTTAGATAACGCATAAGATGAGATCTATAGTATAATGTACATAATAGTTAAATAGTTAGTGTTAATCATCAAATTATTAACATGACGCAAAAATCACATACCGACAGACGCATATATGATTAGGAAAGGCAATGCATAGCTGCAAGAAAAGTGTGATTATATTATTAATGTATTGATGTTACATTGGCTCTTTTTTTATTAATAAAAATTATGACCTTCATAACAACAGGAGGTGGTTCGCCTAGGTTTGTAACCTCTCGTTTTAGAACCCTTAGGAAAGTTACTGAAATTAGTGCAATGATTAATAGAAAGAACTTTTGTAAGTTTGATGTGTTGTTTGAAAGTGCAATGTTAAGAATGATATGTTGTGATATTAGTTTATGTAGTTAATAGAGACTATTTGTGTTAGATAAGATATTAGCGGTTTAGTGTAAGGCTTTGATATTTGTTATTGGGATACTGCTAATAGCGTGCCTATGATGCTGCGGTAATTCCAGACTTAGGGGATCGCGTACCCGCTGTTCCAATAAGTTTTCTTTGCACTTATTAGATGATACTTCTGAGAACGTAATTCGAGTGTTACATATCCTTAAAGTTAATTATTTGATCTTAATTCATACCAATGTTGATAGTATAGAATATATATATGTTATGCGTTCAGTTTTACGTATGTTGTCCGATTGCATGGCTAAAGATATATATAGCTTAGTATTTGGTCTGTTTCGGGATCGCAATAACCAGTTGCGTGCCCTAAAGGTCCTCTCTATGAAGGTTCGTCTAGAGCTTCGGTCGTGCTCTCTGGAGCGATCCGTGTTTCTGCTGAAGGGGGTTTTTGTCATTTTTTTGTCCTTCATAGTGGAAATTGCATTAATTTATGATAATTTTGCCAGCAATAGTCCGTAATATAGAAAGTAAAAATTCTTATGTGCTCAGAAAATGTTTGGCAAAAAATAGATAGTTATTTTGCTAATTCCATGAATTTAACTGGTCATTGTTTTAACGAGTAGAATTTAATTGTAAGATTATTTGCAGTAGATGGGTTAGATGCTTATTGATTGTCTTGGAATAGATTTTTCGTGTGTGGAATATATTATGAGGTGCAAAATTATATATAGTGCTCTGTTAGTATAAGTTTTGTGTATTTAGAAAGGCTTTCTATTTTAAGAGTGTTTATAAGGATATATTTAAAGAATAAGTTTGTATGAAATTAAAATATATAAGCATGAATAGTGATTGTGATGTAGTGGTCGGTTGTGTTTAGGGAAATGTGTGTCGCTTGGTTTATCGATGGTCCCTATGACGTAAAAAAGCTATTTTCGTTATGGGTAGCTTGTTCATAGCGCCTCTGAGCTCATCTCGAGATGTGCATATGGTCTTAGTTGTTTTGGTGATTGTTAGTAAGGTGTTATTATCCATATCTGGCGTAGTTTGAGCTGTATGATACATAATTTTAGAGTTTAATACTTATATTTATAATATGCCCCTCTACTATTTTTGCTTAGATGTTTATTGATGAATTAGACGATAATTAGTTCTCATCATTAAATAAATCGAAATTGTCGGATTATAAGTTATCTTCAGCTTGATATTCTCAATAGGCAAAAATTCGATTGGATTATGTCTGAGTTGGGTTAGGTGTGCGCTTATGCCGAACTGGTCGAAGGCTTATACTATAGAGTTATTGTTCGACTTTTGTGATGATTCCGAGTGAGTCTGTGACCTGACTCTGCTCGGCATATGTTAGTAATTTGTGTTGTTGTTTGATTACTGTCTGGGAACTTTTGGTGTCTAAAGCTTGTTTATCTTGGTAACTGGTTTCTCATCTTATTTGTATTTTCTTATGTTTTGGTTGTAGTTGCGTACTGGCTCTTGTTCTTGTTCGTTCCTTCCTTTTCTTCTTCGTTGATGTTTTATTATTGTTTCTCTTTTTTAATATAAGTTTTGTCTTTTCACATTGGAATTTATTGTTATTGATATCTCGATCTTATCCACGCCTATTTTTTTATCTGACTTGAGATAGCTTGGTGGCGCAATTTGCCGCGGTCCTTGGTAAATTACACCCTATATCCTTTGGGATTCTATTATTGCTTCACGCTTTTAGGTTTTTTCTGACTTTAAATGCGGCTTAAGTAGATATATTCTATGCTTATTTTTGGTATCTTACACTTGCGTTCTTTGATATTTATTTTTACTTTTACACCACGGACTTTTTGTTCTGTTGCAATACTGTATAAGATGAGTTAACTAAACATTCTTTTTTACCGTGGTAAGTAGAGGAGTTCTCTAAGAAACCTAAATTTCTTTGTTTTTGACACTCATTGTAACACAGTGCATTTTGAAACCTCTAATTGCTGTTGAGGTTTTAATAGTTTGCTACATTGATCCTGATTTTTTGAATTCTTGTCGTAATCCGAGTCTTGGTTTTAATCATTTTGCATTTCCATTCTTTGGGATCTATGTTGCTGGATCTCTTTTAATTCTCCACATCGATGGAAACTAGATGAGCCCTCGTGTTGGACGTGGCTGACTCAGAATATTCACAAATGTCACATGTCTCTAAAGTTGAGAGGGATACACGAATCTTTTCACGTTTCTAAATTTAAGTCTTACTCCTCACGAAACTTCGTATTACGAACTTCAGCCCGTTAGATGGTTCTTCAACAAGAACAATTCCTTATCTGAGTTATTCAGTACTTGATTTCTGTTCGGATGAGAGCTCATCAGTTTTGTTCCAGGAATCATGTTGTTCTTCATAAATTCACGCTGTTGAGCCGAATGAGTGCTTTCGACTTCACTTTCAAAATGAGTAGCGATTATGTACTTGGAAGGAACTTCATGTATCGAGTATGCTGTTGCCTTGATTTGCTTTGGCTCTATCTCCGTGTGTTGCGTTCCAGTCTGAGTCGAATCGCTTCTCTCCATCTTAAAGATGTAGCGATATTTTGACTTGGGTCACATTTCTTCGCCTCGAGTCGTGACTTATTTGCCTACTATTTCCCTCATTTTCTATATCTTACGGCCAATGCAAGTGGAAGGATACTGATCATTACTTACGGTGATGTGACGTAAGATCCTTAATGTCCTTTTGCTGGATTGGATTTGTATGGCTAAGGAAGTTATAGACGTTTTGAAATGTTGTGCTTCTAGTTCAGATTTGTATTGATCCCATCGTCAAAATTGTTTGGTTTAAGTCCTTTGACATCAGTTCTGCTTTGGTGCTGTTTTATCACTATTCATAACTTGTATCTGTTCGAGCTTATTTGTCTTATTAGTATTTACCCTTGAGGGACTTTAATTGATGTAACCCATTTTGTAATGAGATTAGATATTGGACAAGCGCGAATATTCTTGCTTAATAGAGATGGTGCATGTAGTAATAATTAAAGGAGGATAGGAATATTCTGAGCTCACTTCTTGTCTGTCTTTGTGATATAGAAGAGATCTTCCGTGAAATGGTTATAACGTTATGTAGGCTTGTAGAGTTATGTGTGATTATATTTGTAGAAAGGATAAGGTCTTGTCGCACCTAAGAGGTATTGTGTGCTTAAGAGGCCTGTTATTTATTAAATCATTTCCTCTCCTGAGATTCACACATGTCTTGACAGCTGTAGGTGTTATATTCACGTTTGTCTTCGAGTTTACAAGGGTAGACTCTGCATCCGAATTTTTGACTCATGAATATCCGTGTTTGACTGTGCTTTTTGATGTGGGCCGAACTAGATTTTAAGTTGGAGGTACGTCTGTGTCGACCTTAGTTTCGCAGAAAGCATTGTTTATTCGTTGCCAGCATGAAATATTTTTGTGCAACACATTCGTCAAGAGTAAAGAGTATTAGCCCCCATGAACGTTCACCCGTCTGGTCATATGTGATCCCATACAGGGATTTGAACCTCCAGCTGTCATTAAGTAAAGACCCTGTTTCTGACTGTGGACTGGACATTGTTTAGTATTGTGAAAAGGTTAATTGAGTCACTGTCGTATGCCGAGTTTAATTGCGTGCTTTACGTAGGCTTCCTGGTAATTATAGTTTTTTCCCCTGCTCTTGTTGGAGATTGAACTTCTATCAGTTTTTAGCCATCTGTTCTAATTGATCAGATATAACATATAATATATTGGTCTATAGATAGAGGGTGTCTTAATTAGTGAATAATGGTGATTCTAGATTAAGTATAAACGGATATAGTGAACTTTATTCTAGATTTCTGGAGAAGATTTTAAAGTAATTTATTAGAAAACGCATATTTAGACATATTGTAATTTGTACGTATGAGAATATCATCTGTAATGTTGAGTGTGTGATGAGCTTTGGTAGATCGCAAATATATAGGTTTGCATTGAATTGCGACAACGGTATGCTTATAGGAAGAGAAGAGGTTCAGGAGTGATTTGGCTTTTTTCCACTTAGCTTTTCAACTTCGTTTAAAATTGTATTAATGTATTGGCCGTATACATGATATTTTATTGATTTTAATTAAGAATTTCAGAGTTTGTCGTTGCGAGCACGTGTTTTTTCTTCTTTAATCCGAGCTGTTACGAGGCATGTGTGATGTTTCTCTTTGTCATTGTTATTTAGTGTGTTGTTCTGTGGCCAATTTTTAAATTTTACAAAGAACAAAAGGTGTTTATGTTGATTTTAATCAACTAACTTTTTGCACATATGAGTTTTTTAAATTCACTCGTTGTAAGTATGCATCCTATTGAGCACTGTAAGTATAAGCATAAAAATGCATGCAATCAGTCCATCTTAATTTTGCGACGCAGATGACTAATGTCTTCTCACGTTGCGTTTTCTCCTGCAAGATCATGCAAGGATACGGGCACTTATTATTGTGTGGTTCGTGCCATTACCTTAGCCCATTGGCGCCCCGATGGTCGTTGTACCTACGTTTTTCTTCGCAATTAATTGGAAATCAGTCCATCCGTGTTTCTTCCTATGCATGTGTTCAGAGCTTTGTGTTGTTGCTTTGAGATACTGGTGGGGTGCTAAAGTGTATTGTTACTTTAGAGATGGTTTTTGGTGATAGATGATTGTATTGAGTCTGTGTCTGGTGTATATTAGTGCTTATAGATATGATCGACCATTGTTTGTGTTGGACCATTAGAAAGATTTTCAATCTAGTCCCCGTTTTGTTGCAATGTATCCTTTTTTCGTCATCATTGTATCAGGGCTCTGTCTCGCTTTAAATTGAGGGATGTAAATTTTCTCTGAGGATTTCGGTTGGGGATTTTTGAGCGAAGTTGTCATGGATTTAATATACCTAAATCATCCTTCTCATTATGCCACCTTGATGATTGTTTTGTTTTGTTGGACTTAGCCAATTCAGACAGTACTCATTCGATCGCTTCTTCTTTTTGTATGAGTTGCTTGTTGTCACATGATTGCAAAGGACGTAGCTTAGGTTTTGTCTCTAATTCGGGTGTTATTCGTGTTTTCGATGCGCTAGATGCTTTAAACAGCGTGATGGCTCGAGATCTCGCCACTTAACAACTGTGCTTACGATGTATGTTTTTTCCATTTCTTAGAGGTACATATGCGTGTTAGATTCATGCGGTATATCGTATTGATATGGATATAATGCTACTTGATTCAATGTCTCGCTTTCAGCCTAGGTAGTATCATAGTCGACGAAGTAAGCCTCCTGTGTGTGTGGCTTATATATAGTCGGTCCTTATAACACTTCTACAGGTTAGAGTCTGATATTTGTTGTGGTGAGGCCTTTTTGCGTCCCTGCGGCCCTTTGTAATGTAGATATTGTTTCATGTTCGTATCATTAGTATGATTTAAATCTATGTTTTTTTTGTATAGATTTTTTTTTTGTGTGGCTATTCATTTAGCTGCCGCCTTATGTTGGCTTCTGTTTTGGATTAATGATCGAATAGACTTTGCTTTTATTGTAATAGACTTAAACATAATTAAGGATAATTGTACATCATTTCTATCGTTTTATAGATTAAAGTAGACTTATAGTCTGCCTAATTGTAATTCTCTTGACGTAATGATTTCGGTGAAGGTACTCTCATTATGGATAACTTAAAATTTGAATTTGCTTGTTGATTTTCTTATGAAAATTTGTTGCCAACATTGCTATAAGACTAGAGAGTTGTTGTGTATAATTGCGGCTGTATTGTCTTGTATACCCTTGCTATTTGCTGATGAAGATAAGTGTTAGGATTTCGTCGGCCGCTATTAGTGATTGAATTCCATCCTATTGATCTTCATAGCTATGTGTTTTGATTGGGAGCGGAGTGCTAGAGTTCCCCCCCGGTTTATTATGTTATATTTTTCCATTGTGTCATAGATGATATGAATCAATCGATGAGGACAGAGTAGAAACAGGAGAGTACTGAAGTGTTGAACAAGACTTACATGATCATGACCAGATGTTGGCAAGATGATATATAATTTAATAAGTAGGTGTCGCAGTATGGAGCTATGTAGCAAATGTACTAATCCACTTTTAATCCTGGATGCATATTGATGTCATTGTAACTAAAGCCCGGGAATAAGAGAAGTCGAAACTTGATATGTGAGATAGTTTTTATGTTCTATTTATTCCGGAATCTGCTGCTGCTATCTCGCTGGGCCACTAGATATCACGTACATCGAACGGACATCAAATGAATTATGTTATGTAGGCCTAAAGCTTAGCTATGAGATGGAAGTGAAAACAAGAGGGGAAGTAGGTGAAGCAGACGATACCATCTGTTAAATTAGAGCTAGTGTAGAGTTTACTCCGCGCAAGCCTTGTAGACAGTATGATAAGTTGATTTATTGATCTGCTTGACGATGTCGTGCTTCCATAGTCCTAGCATCTTTATTTGTTTTTTTTTGTGTTTTCGAAGTGTATCGGTATATATCTCTCAGTTGTGCTTATTTGTTGTCTTTTTTATTTGTCCCTTTTTGATATTTCCAAGTCTTGGTGTAATTGTTTTGTCGTTTGGTATATGCGCTCTTCCATTTGTTTCTTGTATTATGTGGTTTGAAAGAAGTTGCTTGGAGTTGTATTTATGCATGGCGTTTTCTTTTTTGTCTGTTTTGAATCAAATTTAGGAGCGTATTTTTGAAGTAGGAGTCGATTATTGGAGAGTATAGAGTTGAACTCGATGGAAATTGTTGCAGCGTTGGAGTTCTGAGAAGCTGAGCGAAAAAGGTGTGCTTGAGTTTGCCATGACGGTCCGATTGAAACGTTGTTTATCGATGTGCGGTGTTTCGTGTGTAACGGTAAGTATGTGTATCATTGATCTATTGGTATATATTGGAGGAGTGGGGTCGAATAGTCTGCTTATATGTGCTGAGGTATTGATTTGTAGAAGGCTTTCAACTTACGTTGATAATCCGCTTAAATCTCAGTACGGTTCAATGAAAAAGCTGTGTTTAAATGATACTGTGAAGAGTCGAAACCAGCGTATACCCACAGATCATTTGTAATAGTTTGAAGGTAGCATTTCTGCGAACCTGCGATCCAAAGCATAACACCATAGCTCATACTACCTGCGCGACATTGGCATAAGAGGAAGTCAATGAACGGTGACGACGGCGATTGTGAGTGAGAGGAAGGTTTACGGTGTGCTCTGCTCAATATAGGGGAGTGAGTGAATTATAAGGTCATACCGAAATACCTTTTCAGTGCCACTCCTGATTCCTAGATCATACTCGTCCGAGAAGAGTAAGCATTATGGATGCCAGATTGTTGCAACCCTGATCCGAGATGGAAAAGGTGAGTGTCAGTGTGGGAGGAGAGTGAGGAGTTTTCCCGGGTGGAGAAAGGTTGAATTGGAGTATTGCCGTCCAGTCTATGCTTATCAAGTTTCGCTCTGTCTGAATCAGTCAAGGAAGTGCCTCAGAAGAAAGGACTTATGCGGTCAAGTGAAGGTGATAGGAGTCCTGATTTCGTTTAAGTCGTGCGAAAGGGATTCGGAGACGGTTGCTTAGCCTTGTGTATATATGGAACTGTTTTTTTTGGCCCATAGCACGAATGTAAAGATCTAAATGAGATCGTCAATAGCGGTAACCAACTAATCTGGTCATCCGCTACAATGCTTGTGAACAGTACCAATTCGTGTGGATCATTTGTTCTGCTCTTTTCAAAGAGGTGGTTGTGTGAAATTTCCACGTCTCGATCCTCCTTTTTGTCGCATCATGGTACAAGTTGCGTTATTCTGAATAATGGTTCATGAGTTTTGAGTTCTTATACGCAATTAATGTGGTGCGAAGGTAATTTTTTGTGATGCCCATTTCATCACCTTCATCATTGTCCACCAGTGTCTCATAGGATTGAATCTCCTTAAGTTCGGGCTTAGTCAGATTATCTCGTTCCCTCGTATTTGTTGATGTGTAACTCTTGTCACTTAGCCGGGTCGTTTCCTCTGATAGATTCAGCAACCCTTTATCTCCTTGCCATTTGTTTGCTTAGAGCAAGCTAGCATTTGCGTCATCCACTTTACTCACCCGCTGCAGTCTCGCACTGTGTAGATATAGTTCTTATATGATATTAGAATCCCAGTTATAACTGGATCTGCCCAGTTTCTCTGGTTGAGCTGGAGCTAATTTCTTTAAGTAGATGCAGGCTCGCACATTGGTTCATCCTTCTCTTTTATCTGCCATTTTAGATCTAAGGCTGTTGGCTATCACAAATTTCATCTCCCCTATCCTTTTTTCCTTGTGTGTCTGTTACCCCGGTTGCTTTCATCTTCATAAATTTTCTCTTTGTGTGCCGAGGTTATGGGTGTTCATAGATGCTCTTTTGTTGTGTTGTTTGATCTTGGATGGTTATTGACATTCTTTCGTAGAAGGATCTTTATGTAGTTCCCAACTCATTAATACTGTCGAATCTCCCTCTCCGTTGAATCATTGCTATTGTTTTTTGTTTATGTTCTTCCATGGGTGATTTTTCTGTGGCTGACCTATGAGTGCTCCCTTAATCCTTATGCCTTGAATTTTCGCCGGAATGATATCGTAGTTGCCCACTATTGGGTGCCGGGCTGTGATGATCAATCTAGACCTAGGGATGCCGTCTTTAGTCTGCTCTACGTTTTACTAGCTATCTATAATTACAATAGTCACTTACTTGTTAATTAGCAGCTATTAATAGCCGGACATGAGTTGATCAATATTTAATTCGAGTGATTATTCTCTCTTGGTCCATATGAACGGTGTCCTGTGAGATAGCTAATGTTGGTATAGTCCTTACGACGTCTATTGTTATCGCCATTTGAGTACGTATTATGATCTCTTTCAGAACATCAAAAGATCCATTTAGTCCCGTTCTATTGATCGATATATATACTCAATAGAATCAGTAAATCTAGGAAATAAGACTGGCGCATAGGAACAGATTTGTAACTTGAGCGAGGCCATGCACGAGAATGTTCTAGACCGACAAAGGACATCACGGATGTGGGGAGAGAAATGGTGGTCTTTATTGATTGTGTCAGTATACATTACATTCGCAATAATTGTGATCGATGATTGAGAAATCTCTTTTTCGTTGTTCTATCACCTTTATCTTAATTCCTGTTGTTATTGTACATGCTCATAGCGTTTCACGTCGTTTACTTGTTTTCTTATTTTGTAGTCTTTCTCTGAGAATCGTTACTATTTTTACTGTATACGTGTGGAATTGTGATTCCGCCTTTGTTCGTATCCCAATGTAGTCTGGTATGTTAAAAAAGTTCACGATAATTCCTTACATCACATTTTCGTCCCCTCTGTCCATTTCTTTTTTGTATGGTTACTCCATGAGTACCATTCACTTTTCTCCACATCCTTGAGAAGTTGATATAATCTTGACGCAGATCCTTAAATCTGAAGCTGCGAATTTATTGTTATTTTATGGATTTTCGCTATTGAGCGCCGTTTTTATATTTGAATATGGGTTCTCAGACTATTTCGGTTATTACATTTGCGGATCTAGGTGACATATTTTGTTTCTTTTAAGCATTCGTGGGGTGCCTTCAGACCTAAAAAATGAGAGCAGGATGAAGTCTGTGATAAGTGGCGATTGTTTGGTTTAAATCTCATTTTCTAGTATTGTGTGTCAAATAAGTCATCATTAATGCTCGAGGAAGAATATCCCCGGAATATATTTTTGGTGGTGTATAACACAAGACTTTATCTCGCGTTTTTGCGGACTCAGTGTTCAGTACTCCTTTAATTTGCGATGTCAGATAAGTATCTGTACCTTGGTCCTCGTGTCGTGTTTCTGTGATGTATTTGTCAATACTGTTTTCTGTTGTTCGTATTGGACCTTGGATAAAAGTGTTGTCTTTTGTGAAACTTTCTCTTTCCCTATTTATTAATACTCCATATTTTGTGTTTGTTTTTGATTTTCCAGGTTTTGTAGTTAAATTAAAATATCATAAGGAGGCATTAAAGAGTTTTTGAAGTGTAAGTATAGATGGTGAGGAGCTGTTATGTAAATAAATTTTTTTATTTTCTAGTAGTTTATTTGGATAATACTAAAGATTGTTTCTGCCGAAATAAAGACATTTAACAATTGGACTAAGAAGCCCGCGAGAAGATAATTAGGATTATATCGACGATCTCAGGAAGACAATCTCTCTTAGTGTAACAGCTAGCATAATCCTAGCTATCTACGACCATTATAGACTGAAGATCTACAGAGCTCAGATCTAGGAATCTCGAACTATTACTTCGTATCCTTTTCTCGTTACTTATAGAGTTTTGTCTCCCATGATTATGCACCTATGTACTGCTCATCTTAGATAGTTGTAACTTCTGTACGCTCGCCTGAAAATTGTAAACCTATCCTTCCGTAGATTGCTCTGTGTTCTTGTGATATTTACTGTTACGGGAAATTCTAGGCAAGCCCTTGGCTCTTGAGTTCTATTGTGCATAATTTCTCGCGCTATGGCTCTTAGATTTCAACCACAACGATTAAGACAACCTCACGAAAGCACCAACGAGAGGTGATATATCTAGTAGCCACAATAGGACCACGATCATGCCCTGTATTTAATAGTGGGTTGCCAAAACTTGTCCCTTGTCTCTTGTTATCGTGTATTTACACTCTCTGTGCTCTCCTTGTTTATTTTTAGTCTTAGTCCTACAATCATATAATATTGTATATCAATGGATATTAACTGATCAAATGCAAGTTTTATTATCATCTTTTTGAACTTGAAGTAGTTCTGCTGCAGTGAATGTATTCATATATTTTTTCTGAGGCAAGATTTTGTGTCAAATTTGATTGGTGATTATTTTTCTGAAATTAATTCATTTGTGTTGCGGAGTAAGTTTAATATATTAATTATAATAAAATTCTAAAATTCTTCGAAAGTTATTTATTTAGTAAGATTTATAACGTTTTTAATTTTCGAGGCCTAGTTAATATCTTCACACAATTTATTTTTTCTATACTTTTTTGTTTATGGTATATTAATTTATCTTAATTAGCATATAGTCAAAAGCGCAACTAGAAGAAGCCGAGAATAAAGCGGCCATCCAGGTGGAATTTTCCTTGAACGCGTCAGGCGCGATGAGAGGCCGATATCCTGAGACATTAGTGATGTTAATTCACAACACGCAGATCTCATTTGTATATTTCCTCTGATTTATTAAGCGAGTTGGACAAGTTGTCATTGCAAATTTATGCAGCGACGTAAATATGGTGTCAGAAGTGTCAGTAGCGTGTCTAGTCTCGTAAGATTTCAGCTATTATGACATGGCTTGATCTCTACAACATATAACTAAGGCTTTAACAACAAGACCTACAAATTCCTCTTGTTGTATTTCGAGATGTCCTTCCTTAATTATTGATTCAGTCCATATAAGAGATAACACGGCATTAGTCACATGGACCAAACACTGGAGTCACTTCACTAACAGGCGCTTACTGCAACTACAAACTGACTGATTAACGACTATGTTGTGATATCTTTTCTGTGTGAAAACACGCCTAGTGTGAATTTTTGCCAGAGACTTAGGGTTTTAAACGGTAATTACCTGTTTGTGTTGTTTAATTCTTTCGGTACAATGAACTCGCCAATAACTAACTAGAGGGCCGCTAGATAGCGGGTTGTACGTGCACTATTTACCCTTACCCTGTCCCCGAATCCAAACCTTTGGTAACTACCAGACAGGTGGACGTGGCTCTATCTATCACTCTTTCTCTCTCGTCTATTTACGGCATTTTGTCTTCTTGCAGGATTTATGACGGAATATGAGCTTTATTAAAAGTTGTATTCTTGTAGTAGTGTGTCACATGAAAACGTTCGTAGCTCATTAAAGAGTATTTTCTTATTTTCAGTTTGGAATGATCTTTTTTCCCAAAATAATATCAATGTGTTTCAGATTCCCGATTTCGGATTTTAAGTTTCATCTTATCACCGTGTGTAAAGTGTGATGTGATTGATGGTTTTTGCAAAGTGGGCGACTCCTAGAAAATAAAGACTCAATTTAGACTATTTTAAATACACGAACGTTCTACCGCATACTCTACAAATATGCAAAAGTCAAGAAGATTTGAATTACTCAGCTAATACAAAAACGAGTCACCTTAAAATGTGTACACCCGAGAGCGAGGAACCGGTCCTAGTCGCGGGACTCCACCAGGTGACGCCCGGCGCCGTATATTAATGTATGTTTGGTGGCTGACATATGTTACTATTAGGCGGAGATTTGGGTATTACTTAAAACTGTATTGTCTCTAATTAGTTGAGTACATGTATAAGGTGTTAGTTCGAAGTACGCGAAGATTGTTAATGTCGGCACCTTGTTTTGATCTGGCGGTTCCTGAGATAGACCTTGCATTGTGTCTAACGATTCCTGCATACCTACGGAACTATGATCTATTATGCAACTGAGTCTTTCCTACGATTCTTCTCATAGGGTCTCACGATTCATATATAGTGTTGATTATTCTCGACACTTGTTGACTATCAGGATATCATCTGGTGTGATTTGGTGGCTCGCTCCCGCTTTATGAATGTATGCATCGAATTGATCTTTCATTTGCGTTTGTAATACTACATCTTAAGCTAGTAACTGCGTAAATATCCACGCATTAATAGCGACAGCGCTCGTTGTGCTTGCGGATGCCACGGTAACTCTAAAAACTCGTAATTAGTTTATGATCTTCTCCTAAATTGTCATACTAATTCAAACATGCGTGGCTTAGATCCGTCTGTGTAATATTCCCGAAATGGGATCATTTTTTCTTTGAGACTACGTCATGGACCCTTTGGGATCACACTCTCCTGGAAGAGCTTATTAACTGTCAAATCTCTCTCTTTTGATTTCTTTGTTTAAGTCTTATTTCTATTCATCATTAGTTGAGTCTTGAATTTTGGAATTTCTATCTCTACTTTGTATAGTCCATTGTTTTCATTATGATTTTCTCGCTAGTAATGCGTCAGTATCCCACTTAGTGTACATTCTGTTCTTAGATAAGGGACTCCCTAACCACTTCTGCATACATAACAAAACAAGTCATTGGTAATGTCTACAGTTGTGCTCTTGTTATAAGTATAGTACAGAATGTATCTCTGTGAGGAGTTTGATACGTTAATGTTGTCGTAGTTTTTGTTCTTGAAATTAGAGAACTACAAGAATCATGTATCGTTGGTCTTCTTTTTGTATAGCTATTCAATTTTGAATACAGTGACGATTGTGGCGCTTGGCACGCTTTAGTGGGGATCTCTGTCCCCTTTCAATAACAAATGTAGAATAGGAACTAAGAAAAGCAGAAAAAAACGACCAAAGAATAAGGGGATACCAGATAGAGGAAGAATGGTAATAGTGAAAACAAAGGCTGAAAGGTCATAATTTTCGCCGACGTTGGTCGGATAGACTAGCCCTCCTTTACATTTTGTCGATCATATAGGTGAGTATCATTCATCGAGGGCAGTGCGGCCCTATGATGCACCTTTGGGAAGGCAATAGCAATTTGAGTAGCATCGCCCGGATATTGTTCCCTTCGATACATCGGAAAAGTGTCTTGAGACTTTTGTGCTCCAATGAGAGAAGATAGTGGGTAGCGATTAGGTACACCGGTAGTTTGAAGCTCATTACGGAGACCGGGAATGTAAGGGGTGTGTTTTCTACTCCACGTTCTTCAGCAGCACTCTGCAATAACCAACCATGCACTAGATGCGCTTACCTATGTGTAGTTCACATACTCTCCTCACTAATTCCAAATCTGCAAGATTCGTGATTGGCCATAAGGTTTGGAGCTTAGTGACGACAGGCCCCATTAAATTCTTCGGGTAAGGTGATCACTAAGCTAGATTTGCTTACAAATTATGTACTGGCGAAGTCCTTCTAGTCATTGCTAAAGCAAATCCAGTACCTGCACGTTGTTTCCTCTCGATATTACCTAGAGAAGCGTGTGGATCTGATGCATCTAGAGCTGCGCTCGGCCTTGTACGTCAATGAGATTGTTTAACTTCTGACGTTATGTTGTTTGGACAACTGTTGAGATAACTCTTTCCTCTCCAGCTACGCTGATTGATACTCACTACTTGGGGAGTGAAATATGAATCACACAGTGCATGAAATGCCAAGTTAACAAGCGCAAGCCTATTTTACTCAAGACTTATACGTTGATGATTTCCCACGCCTACCTCATACGCATGTCAACTCCAAGAATTTGCTGACCAATACATCAAAATAATCCTCATCCTAATATGCGTAAAGGACGCTCCAATCACACATTGATAACCTGACATACAAAGACAACAGATGTATGTATCCAGTCTTAAAGAAATTATATGCCGATTATAGCATCGTGCAACTCACAAACTACCTTCTCTAGAAGTTGTGACAAAATATCACGAAAGACACAAAGGTTGTTGTGCTTGAATCACCCTCTGTAACCTTATAGCAACCATAATTCCTAAAGGTGAAAGATAAGTTGGAAGTTCTCGCTAAACGACATGACAATATGTCTCTCCTCGCACAGTCATGCTGTGTGGCGGCTGTCTGCTACAGAGAATTCGAACATAAACATTGTTGAGTGCTCATAAGGGGTGCGTCCTATAAGAAACTCTCAAGGAAACTATCATCCTGATCGACTACGTTCGCACTGGTAGCAGTGATCTCTTATGAAGTCGCTGAATGCCTTAAAATAACTTAACCCTCCTAATGTGGTGAATAATATCAATAAGAACCTAGCGGAGTTAATAACATCATATACATTTCTTACCCCATGTTAAGGCCTTTAAGATTTATTCGAGGAAGTACTTTCACCTTTAGGAATATATTCTACATTAGATATAATATTGATTCGTTGCACGATAGAATCAGTCAATGATGTAATAAGTTAATTAAATAATATATGTACTTTCAAATTCATATTGAATATTTAATTACAATTACTTGATATAATTTTTCTTTCAACCCTAATCCATACAACTTAAATCAACACAATTCCCTACTAGTCAAGCCCAAGCCCCAGTGGACAGACGTTAGGTCTTAGACCACCTTATGAGCTCGAACATTACAGCTAGGAAGTCCATGTGTCAAATACTATCAGCACAGAGCGAAGGAACAGCATCCCCCGATCGTATTGCCGCTTTTACCATCCGGTCAATATTAGAAACCCTTCGTCTGCTACCGACTTCTCCTAACTCTCTATTCATACTCTCAGACGAGGAATCCCAAATCTCCGGCAAAACCTTATATGAACTGCTTCGAAAGAGAGGCATCCTATGATCCGAGAAAGCTAAGAGCAGATGGATCGGCCTAATCTTACTCCATCTCTTCATAGGGGAAAACAACTTTCCGCAAATGATCAGGTGTCGAGCAAAATCTCATTCTCGATAGCCTTTGCTTTAAGAGGTCAATTATAAAAATCGAGTCATTATAGTTGCCCTTTCCCCATATTCCTGAGTATCAATCGGATGCTTTGCACTGAAATTTGTTTACATCTATGCAATGGATGCACCGTCCTCTTTAGACGCACTTTAAGAGCACCATGATGTGTAAATAGATGCGGGAAATGGGCCAATAGAAAAAAGATTCCTGATTATTAATCTTGGGACCTCGCATACATTTTGAAAAAGGACCCTTGTCGTATTGCAAAATATCGCGCTTAATGTTTTGTGGTGTAGCGAAACAACTAGAGCCCGATCACTTCCGGGCATCATATTAATTTGGCTGAGACGCTGACGTTTCGATAATCTCTCTCTCAACACAGAATACATTCTTATATTTATATTTCTTTATTCATTTTAACAGTGAACAAGAAGCTTAACTATTGGTTTATCATAAGTCTATGTCTTTACTACTTGTATGTATATGCTTTGGATATTTAGCGGCTAATTTTTCATCTCTGTGCTTTTCTCCCGGTTTGGTTCATGCCTATAGTTGGCGATTATTTTCTGGGTTGTCCCCCGGACCATGGATTACGCTACAGAGTGTCCGAATATGTTTTTAAGCGTTCAGGGTTATCTTCCCCTTGAGATAGAACTTTCGTGTAAGAATTCTTATTATAGAACTTTTTTGTAGGTGTGTGTTCCTAATAGGCTCACTCCCTCAGCTTCGACTGAACCTGTCTTTGATTGGCTTTGGTCTTATGGACCATGACGAGTGCATCATCGATCCTCAGACCATCTCTCTCATTCACTCCACATGTTCTGAATGTGCTTTGACTTTTGTCTAGATTTGTAGCGATTAGATAATGACCTAGGATGATATAGTAATATCCACGTTTACTTCTGCAGAGCTTATTGATGTCTGTTGTTAAATTAAATGATTACAAATGAAGTAGACAATGGTAATTTGTAGTGTTATTTGTGACTAGGTCCAAGTGCTCCAAGATTGTGTTCTCTGAAGTTGGGTATATTCCCTTTTGTGACTTTAGTTTTCTTGTCGGTAGTTTTTCCTTGATAGTTTTTTTCAGTCCATGACAGTCTCTTTTTATAGTAATGATAGCTATCCTCCTTGGTTAATGAATGTTCTCTCCCTTGTGCGAGTTCTATTTGTCTTTTATTCGTGCTTTAGGACTACTTCTATCTTACTTTATCTTAAGAGTTTTAATCTACTTATTTTTACAGTTTCTCTTTCTGTAATAATTGTGATCATTCTCGTACTGTATCTTCTTTTGCTTTTTCTAATATTTTGTCTTTTAATTCACATTCGAACAACAAACAACACTTTTTAGTTTAGTCTAAAGGAGCCACTGATAGAAAGGCGTAACGATATATTGGAATAAATAATTCCTTTCATTCGTATTCATGACAATATAAATATTGTCTCGACATTCATCCTGTTCGGACAATGACTCATTCAATTAGCAGGGCGAAGATATCTGATTGATTAATCCATCTGTTCACATATGAGGATCCCGCGATTTGATAATATGGGGATCGGTTTAATTATTAATGCTATAGAAACTGGTTTACCAGCTAATCATTGAAAGAGTTCTTGTAGTGCTTTGCTTTGGTTCTTAAAGTGAAGGAGTCATCGCTATTGCTAGTGAATTAATAAACTCGCTAATGTAGCAAGAGTAAACTTTTTGGTTAGATGTATGGCCTATGCAGTAGTCAACATCTAACGTATCTCGATCGGATTTCTGTGGCATATCAGGATATCGGTTATAATGTGGACCTGACCATGAACAATTCGTATGAGTCTAGGATAGTCATTCAAAGAAGCAACGGATTATCGAATCGTCCTATTAAGGTTGTAATTCCCTGTCTACACATGTGGATTTCAGTCATCGTATGCTATTTGGTCACCTTGGCGTCGGATACTTTTTGGCCGAGGCTATTATCATGATTGCGCTCCGGTTCCTCATCAAACCAGTACAACGCTTAAGAAGAGTGCGGTCCGGTAGACGAGTTTCTCGCAGTGCCTTCTGATAACTTTGTCCCATGACGTATTAGCGCGCAGCCGCTTGCTGCAGTCCGAAAGGAACATGGCTTCGCCGTTGTACTAACTACGTCGGTTTCATCGTAGAGCGGAACGCGGCGTATGCTCGTGCCTCTGCTTCGTCAATTTCAAATGAGAAGGAATGTGGTTGTGTAATATAGATGATGCAAAAGTTCACAGTGGAAGGAATCAATTAATCTATTGACCATAGCAGATTAACAACTCGTTGGCACAGACTTCTGGTACCTTGGCATCTTGTTCATGATACATGTGAGATAACCATTTGTTTTATAAAAATGTAGGCGCTACAGTAAGCTACACTTCTCTCGTTCATAACATGACTACACTAAGAGTGAGCAGTAATTCGAGGTCTATGTTGACGTATAACCTGCATTGGCACAAAGCTTCCACGAGACCCAGACGTAGTAGGAGACATTTACGCTGCTCTACATTTAATGCTCCCAGAGGAAAAGTCTCCTCTCCTAGATAATGACTCGAAGTCCACACCGCTCTCACGAGCATTGATTAACTTAAAGCAAGCCGCCAGCAGACGGCCAATATGCTCAGCATTGGCTTCTGGATCTCAGTGAGTCATTATGGGTTGGAAACTTGCGCATAGAGTTTGTATGTCTCAGTTTCATTCATCTCGTCTTGATTTGATTCAGCTTCGATGCCATTTTGCATTGACGCCTATTACGATGATCGATCTCAACAAAGATGCTCATAATAACACTACTGTCTATTTAGGCGCTACCGCAACAATTGGAATGAAGAGCATCCTTTGTCGTATTTGGAATCTTTTGGGTCGACGGGTCCTCATATTTAGGTGTAGGTTCAGCTGGATTCCATTAGTCCACGGATAATCGGCACGATCATTAGGTCTGTGAACCATATCTTTCCAAGCACAACTGAAGAAAGCGCCTGCTTCGACGCCAGAAGTGAAATGTTCGCTGACCGTACTGATATGAGTTGTTCGCAAAAGAGGATCTTGACAAACCGTACATTTGCTGTTAGCTGAGAGATTAAGGTGGAGACTCAACGCCTTCAACTTAAATTCTTTAGCTCTGTTCGGTTGGATTTTCTCTTGCCTCACACCCAGTGTCGCATCCATTATGCATCTATTTACGTACTCCCGTGCTTAAATGGAAGCAAACAGTGGTTTAGATCCAAGTCATCCGCTGCTTGCGTGTATTTAGGATTTGGTGGCGTAGGAACTTCTTGCCTATGTAAGTATCTCGTGCACAAGACAATTATTCGACAGTCAAGTCCTAGTGAGACCTGTTAGTTTGACAATTCTAACCAGACTTGTTCTGACACTAAGAAGCTGCCTTCCATTACGTTAGGAACCATTCCTATTGACTCAACATAGAGTAATCTTTTATTTGCATATAAGCTTAATACAATGATGGTAAAAGGGAGCATCGCTGAGATAATAAAGCTTATATACATTAGTGGGTTGTACTCACATCATATCAGTGACACATTTCATATGACATAGGACTCTCGTTCCTCTTGTAAATATACCTGTTATTTAAAAGCCACAGTCATTATGGTTTCAACCGATATAAGAGCTTTCTGGGTTAGTACGATAATGTCGGGGTGCTTTAGTCGATAGTGACCTATTCATGCTCGTAGTTCTGAGTTAATTTCTGACAATTTCTAATTCGGTGCGCCCCGCTCATGGAAAGATCGCCATAAGCCTCTACATTGACGGCTATGTTCTTCGAGGGTGTAGTGTCTGTCAGCTCAGACACTCCTTCTCATGCAGAACACGAGCATCCGTCTGTTACGGACCAAAGTTCTGCTTTCACGTAGGACCTTTGACTATTCCAGATGAGGACGATTATGATCGGTAGCAGTTTGGAGGAAGAATCGAGCAATGCGCTTTCCGTTGTCCTACCAGTGCCAACATCTTTATTTGAAAATGTGGGACATTAATCTCGCACCAACAGTCTTCTGATTTCCGAAACGAATGACCTGTGTGGAGTAGCTGTCGCGCGCATGATCACATATGCAGACGATTGGATGGAGGAGTCATCCATCAATTTCTCGTCATCGTTCTCGCCTTCGACGGTCATCTGAACAATCTTTGCGCCGATGTGGCATAGAGGATTCTCTGGCATCTAACTAGCGAAGCAAGTTTGCTGAGATGAATCCTTTTAACCCTCTGAAGAGATTCACGGGATATATGGTGTTATTCACTTACACTCTCTGTCTGAGGAAAAGCATTTTTATTTCTGGCAAGGATATTCCTTCAATTCAAGCCTCCGAACTGACGAATTCGGTTATCAGTAGATGCCTGAACCATCCTTAAGGGTCCGTACTTGCTCTTCAGCGTTAGTGTGAGATCCTATTGCGTTGCTCTGCGGGAGTCTAACATGTGGCGCAAGGTCTCACGTAAACGAGTGTAGCATCCCCGCATCGATGCACGGGAGATCGATGACACCTTGTCCCATGAAAGTTTTACGCAAAGCAATCGTTTGTCAGTTGTATGCTAATAAGCGCGGAACTCACTTGGCGCAATAGATGTTGCCCTTGTTTTTGACTGTTCAAGGGGATTTCAATTTCAATTCATTCTCGCGCTGGAATTATTCCTTCAGGAAGTTTGAGAGTGAACGCAAGGGAATGCCTATTATGAGTTTATCTAGTATTGGAAGAAGGATGCAAAACAAGAATGTATAATGATCGTACCTAGGAAGTTGAAATAAATCTGCTTAGAGCTGAGATATGACATTATCAAACTGTAGACAATACATATTCTTCTTATTATGAGCCTTTATCACTGAGTATATCAGAGCCAAGGGTGGTTACATATACAAAATTAGGTATCAATTAGCATTGAGAGCTTACCTTAGAGATAATATTGAAGACTCAGAGCTGAGCGAATAACTAATGACCTTCTAATGGTGCAACAAAAAAAAGCACAGACATTATAGGAGCTCCTTAATAAGCCTGGCGACTTGTCGACTCATACCTCTGAGTTCCAAGATCAAGTTTTATTCGTTGGCATACATTACTTCGAAGGTGGAGAATATATGTAACTCTTAACAAGCGCGTTCGTGAGCAATGAGTCTTGTACTTAACCACTAATGCACTGTATGCCCCGAATTCAATCAACAAACAGTAAGGGCGAGTATAAATCCGTCATTTGGCGCCACGATCTCTCCATGAACGATAGAGATTATAGTAGTAGAATTTGAAATCCGCAAACATCGACTATTGGCCATAGCAAGATTACCCTTGGCCTCGAAAAGATCATCAGCCTTTAGAAGATACTGGAGGTCTGATCTATTCAGCTTAGAGGAGATGGGCGAGTACCCTGGGAAATTGGCGTTCGGTGCGCTTAGCGTGTGCGCAAAGAGCTGACACACTTAGTCAAAGCCGAACTCATCACCCCTTTTCTCTGATTTCTGTTGATGTGACGCAAATTATAGATCATCCTATTTGCTACATAACTCGATTAAGTTATGCCTTCGTTGCTCTGTCAGTGCCACAAGACCAACATTTATGTCTCTTTCGCCCGTGACTCCTCTGCTCAATGGTAAAGTCTCGATGCAGCGCCGATTACCCGCGTCTGACAGCGTAAGGTCCGTCGGCTCTATGGGGACCTTTATCAGCTGACCTGTGCTATCTCGCATCTTCAGATAGATGGTTGAAAAGAGGCTACTTCTCCATTTGTGCCACTAGCTATCGTATATTGCTGAACAAACGCTGTTTCAGCTAGATTGTAGGACTAGAATGGTATCTCCCGATCTGCATGTTGGAGTTCCAGTGAGTCAGAACCAACTGAACGCCAAGGGGCCAGGAGATTTGCTGAACAGATTCACTTCAGTTCTGCGCTCTCGGAAGAAGCGAAAACGACTGCAGCTTGCATTCATGTGCAAGCATACCACAGCCCAATCGTGAGGAGACAATGTTTTTAACTTAACACACAGAGTAAAGCAAGTCAAATGAGACTTGTGGCGTGAATCGTAGAACCATACGAAAGGTGTCGTGGGTCACCTTCTAGAGCTTGGTCTAATAGAGATACCCAACCACGTAATAAACATTCCCTGATGCAGTGAGTGAGGCAAAGTCTCTGTAAGTCGCCTGATTGTTTGATTGTAGGTCCAATATAAATGTTAAAAACCAAGTTGTCCTTCCTCCTTTTTACCAAATAGTGGATCCCTTTCTCAACCTCTAGATGGGACACAAAATGGCCATCGGTGAATAATAATCCTTACACCTCCTCACCTGATAAGTGATAGTGATAACCACAAGCTCAATATAAATATTACCCAATGATTGGTTAAGGAGCCGATGAATACCTGCACTGCGATTCCTGTGTTGTCTGCCCCTTCACCTAGGTGTTAAAGAGCTTGGGCACCATGCCAGTCAGAGAATCGTAAATCTATCGAGTTACCATCAAAATGGTTCGATGTCTGATTGCCACTATTAATGGGATAGACTCCCGGTCGTTTTGTGCCACTAGCTTGTTCGGCACTACATGAAAAGAGGGTGAATCGTTGGCCCTGTACACAATACAAGTGTGCGAGTTACCACTTCATATTTTAATTTGCTAGATTGATGGTCTTTTTTGATCTCAAATGCTCAAATGACGAAACACATGATATAATATAAGACAGCGAGTACTGCTTAATAGTTTTTGTTACCAATTTCAAAAAGGTATATACTATCCTTTATAATTAATATTTGAGTCAGGCAAGCTACAATTGCCCCTAAAGAAACTTCAAGTTCCAAGTTGCTCTTATATACATGTCCGCAAAGCGGCTCTGACGCTCTCGCAATCACTTTTATCATAACCATTATAAAGAGTAAAACAGTTAAATTAAGTCCACATAGCATAGTGTGAGCATGAGAACAAATCGAAATTGAGCACGTACTCTTTCGTGGTTCTCTATTCACTATTCGTAAACTTTGAGCAATCTCCCCATCTCTTCTTGCTTCCGATTAGGCATCTCACCCTCTATAGCGCATCTCTCCTCATCACTCTGATAGATAGCAATATGGGTACTACCCTTCGTATTGCCTATAAGGTAGCCTTCACCCAATGTGTCCAGCCATACTTTTCCTTTTAGCGCAATGCACCTTCCTATTACCGCAGCAGCCTGTTTTAGGTCCGAGTTCGGGCAGGGTCTTTTCTTTACTCGCGTTCACCAATTAATGTAATACGCTCGAAAAGGAGGGGTACTTTTCCAGGCATAACGTACCAAAACTCTCGGCATTGCTTAGCGTAGGAAGCACAAGACTGCGTTTCACTTTATGCACCCAAAGATCAACTCACTTCTTCTGAGACCTTAGCCTTAGTCTTACGGCATGTTTCTCTACTTGGCCCCCCGAGTGAGCCCATGGAGAAGGAATTTGTTCAGAGAATGCTAGTTTCTCTGATATCTCGTTCTTGTTATGCCCTGATCCTGTTTCCCGTCATAATGCTTTGTTGGCGGCTCAGGCAAGCTGGTCCCAGGAATCCCGAGGTCCTTATCACATAGCTAGTTCAATTCCCCGTTACGCTAGACACGGGATGCATATAGTAAGTTCCTCTAGGTATCTTTATTATCGAGCCTCCGAACTTATTGTGTGATGCTACACCTCAAGGATGGTGTTAGGGATGCGTGCTTTTGGCATGTGTGGCAAGGGTATTGTAACTCGGGCACAACTCTGATTTGATCTGCCTGATATTCAGCAAGACGGCTGTTGAGCTTTGAGATCTCCCTCGAGGAATAATGGAAGACTGTGCTGATATTGCATAGTTCTGGTAATCGGGGAGGTGGAGCTAGAGAGCCATCTCTTTGTACGCCGAATTTGCACTCTATCACCCCATTGAAAGGGACAAGTGTGAAAGTTTCATTATGGTCAAATCCGTGCGAGGTGCGACCAATGTTGGAGTCTTAGGCGCACTCTGGGAGGTTCTGAAGTGTGGCACGATATTGTAAATACAACTCAAAAGTATGCTTTTGGATGAACTCTAGTAGTTTTGTGCTAGGTCCCAATAAGCCCATCCAAAGGAACAGTACCCAACCGCGTTAGCGTGAGGAATTGGCACCAAAAATGTCCGTTTAACTTAAGGGGGTTTCATATGAAATTTCCTCATCTCACTTTGTTGGTTGTGGCCTTTTGAGATTGTAAATGGATTATGTGACTGCTCATTTCGTCAGTGGGAGAACTAGGAAGCTTAATTACCTCTTTCGGCAGATATTTTTTTTCCGACAGGATTCGTTATCTGTCGCTTCATTGTTAGGTTCTTAAATTAGACTGCACATAGACCCCTTGATGAAAACTTTATGATCAGTAAAGTGGAGCACATGTGTGAATAAGTTATATCGAGCAAAGACATCACCAATACTATGTCAGAAAATGCAGAATCCAAAGAAATTTTAATAGCTATGGTGAGCTACCATAGCACTATGTTAAACAGATAATCATTTCAGACACACGTTAACTGTAGAATGAAAGGATGTACTATTAGTTCCGCAAGCACTATCCCGACGAGGCAAATCCTAAGATAGACAATGTGATTGTGGACATAGTGCTTTCACTCCATTCTGATACAGTGAGGGAGCGGTCATCTTCGAGAAGCATTGCCTGAATGATCAGTTAACTACCTGCCTTGCATGGCGAGATGGGCCACATATGATCTCAACGGCTAAGCCTCAGACAGTTAACTCTACGACAACAGGAACTTGTAGCTAGAGTGGGTAGTTACGAGTTACAATGTGACGGTAGCTCAATTGCTAATATAGCAAGGCGATAGTGCAAATTACGTGGAGGAAACGACCAAGACAGCAGTTTCGATATTAATTGCTGAGCTCTACGGTAAATTCTACGGCAATAGCACACGCGTATGAAGATCAATCTGAGCAAATAGTAGCTACAAGACATATGTAGTATTGACATATTGTCCAAGCCCTTCCAACTACCAGTAAACAACTATCGGTCATGCGTGAAATATTGTGTCTTCACCCCAGTTTCTCACAAGCAATTCTGCAATATCCATTATAGACAGAGAATCGCATGGGATTAACAAATATCTCGTTTTCTAATCCCTGTGACGATCACACAATAGGCTCAACGTGAGTCATAATATGATAGCACCGAGATGGTCCTCTTAGGCAAAAGGAACGACATGTGTACCTGAGACTACTCTTCTCACCGCACCGCGATGAAAAATTAGAGGGAATATATCGACCACCGTCCTTCCAATTCATGCCTGTGGAAGTACCCACAATATGTCGTCGGAGATCTATAACGCCTGTGCTACCTTCTGGCAGTGTAAATGAGCTAGCATGGATGTGGATGATAATGAGGTTTATGATATCGAGAGTCTTACGATAGCAAGGCATATAGGTAAAGAAGTCATAAGGATAAGCCACCGGACCTATATCATATAAAGCTACAAGATTTCTTCGGGGGCTTGCCGCAAGTTCCACCCACCCATATATTCAACGACATCCACTCCTCATAAAGGTCTCTCTCTATTTGATTTGTTCAATTGTTTTTTTATTTGATTAATTGAGAATAAATTGAAGTTTTTTAATTAGCGAAGTTCGGCTTTACAGAGATGGAGTATGATGTAATGAATTAAATGAAGTCTAAAGCAATGTAAGAGAGATTTTTAAGCACTAAGGAGGCTGTAATGAAAGAATCAGGGCGTGCATAAACCCCTATTTATAAGCAATAAGGATGAACAAACATTCCTAAAAACGAATTTTTAGCAAAAATAGCTCGATTTTAGACATAATTACGCCCAGCCTAGGCGCTATTAYRCCCAGTTTGAGCTGATTCTGGCCGATTTTTCCCTTTCTAGYTGCTCCCATGCACRATGGCACGCAGTTCTTCGTCCAATCTACCTCCTTCCCTGCATTTTCAAGCCTAATTACATGCATTGCATATAGTTAGCAAGTTGGCTTTTGCAAGTTGTAATCAAAGCTCGGCATTACAAAATGAGCTATGTCTAGTGTCATACACAAGTCCAGGCGTATTTACAGAAACACTCGAGTCTTAGCTAGAATCGAGTCAAGTGGAGTCATGTTAAGCAAAAGTCAACAAATAAGTCTAAGTAGGTCTAAACTAAGTCYTAAAATSAACAAATGCAAAGCTAGGGTCACSCCCCTTCCCTACAGGTGACAAGTACATCTACTACTCACAACAAGTGGAAAAAGTCGAGTGACGCTAGCACCTGCAAGGCAGACTCGTTCAGCAACTCATCAGGGAAAGGATCTATAGCAGAGGTTCTTGGTATGCTAAACTAAGACGAGGGTCCAGGCYAAGAACAGGAAGTCGAAGCTCCACCCCGGTTAGGGGCCGGTCTCATCCGTACATCGTCGTTGTCATCAGCATCCTCATTTTCACCCTGACAAACCTCCAAAGAATTTTCAAGTCAAAAACGGGTTCCTGATCTTAAAATGGATTGAAATTACGAGGTTTTGTGCACTTACTGAGTCTCTCAGTTGACAGTAGGAATGTCTCCAGGCATCTATTACTCCTA
>SNQN01004707.1:26534-49626 GCA_008642245.1 Bassia scoparia | reverse complement strand
GCTGCCGGCTATACGCGATCGTTGCACACGCAAATTCTTCCGCGAAAAGCTAGGTCAAGCCGTTAGGGAAGATTTCCTGAGGAACGAGCGTTTCCCGAAGGAAAATAATATTCATCACTCACATCGCCTATACGGCATTCATACGCTACGCAATTGTTGCTACAAACGCAACTTTCCCCGAAAAGCAAGGTAGCCCGTAGGGGAACTTTCCGAAGGGAACGAGGCGCTTCGAGGAACCTTTGCATTTACTTCCACCCAATCAAAATACTTTGACTGTCGTCTTACGAATTTTCGTCTCTTCAGACCAGTAAACAAAGTGGGGGCTTCTTCACACAACAGCCTTTGCACACTTCGGTTTTGAACTTTCTCCCGCGAACAGAAATTCCACATATTATGCCACACTTCGGGTCTAACGATTCTTCCGCTACGAAATCCAGCAAAGCATCTTCGGGTCACGATTCCTTTTCCCGTGTACAAGAAATCCAGCACAAACATCTTTCGGGTCTAACGATTTCTCCGCCGCTACAGAAAATCCAGCCAAGCATTTCTGGTCTACGATTTCTCCGCTACAAAAATCTCTAAGCAGCACATGTTCGGGTGTTGGAATCTTTCCGCTACAGAAGTTCGCGCCAGCAATTTCGGGTTTTGGAATCTTCTCCGCTCAAGAAGTTCCGCGCATTCTTCGGGTTTTGGAATTTTCTCCGCACAGAAATTCCGCATACACACATCACAACTCTCCGAAAAGCCAAGGTCAGCCGTAGGGAGGAAACCCCGAGGATTCCAAGGCGCTTCCAAGGGCACAAACAGCCGCATGGGAGCGGTCAGGAAAACTAACATTTGTTTTGCAGGGTACCGGCGTAAGGGTTAACTCAGGGTCGCAGAACGTTGAGTTGCCTCCGTCCGAATCGAATAACGTGACTTTGTCTTACCGAAGCTACTGTCTCTCAGACTCAGTCAAAGTGGGGCTTTGTAGACACCTGAAAATTGTCTCCCAAATGGTATCACCGTGATGAAACCGCGGTCTTCGCGTTTGTTTCGAATCAGAAAGATGCTTGAATTCACCAATTTGAAATACGCAAGTCGTACTCGAAATATTGAGAAAGGTCAAAGCACAGGCAAAAATATTTTCTTTCGGTTTTCTCAAAGGTTCTCAAAGTTTCAAAGGATTTTCATGCTTTTTATTTTCATCAGTGGGTCCGTCACATTTTTCTGAATCCGCCCAGTATTTTTAAATTATTTTTCTGATTTTTTCTATGATTTTCTTATGAATTTTGCAATGTTTTTAAATCGCAGATCGCAGAATCAATAACATGATAATTAGAAAAAACTCCGAGAATACGTGGAACCTTCTAGAACATTCTAAAACTCCTTGCTTGGGAGAGCAAGGGTGTCTAGGTGCGTCCGAATCAAGGGGAAATCACAATAAAATCGGAGGAAATCAAAAATTTCGAGGTTTTGGAAAAAATATACAAAATCATTGAGCGTATATACGCAAATATGAGCCATATACGCTCAACAGGAGCGTTATAGCCACTACAATACATTACGAAAATGCCAAAAAATTATGAAGGTGAGCAGCGTATATAGCTTTATTATGAGCGATATTACGCAGGACAGCGTATATACGCTATATACAGCGTATATACGCAGGTTCTTTTGCTCCAAATTGCCTCGTGCCAAATACAACTCTTTGCCTTGCTCGTCCGAGACACCTCGACTTCTTAACCTTCATTCCATACGCTCTCACACACGCACAATTCCCGACACGTCACAACTTCATACTCTCTCTCTCTCTCTCTCTCTCTCTAAACACTCTAAACAATCACACATTCGTTTTAATTTCAAAGCATCGATTCTCTTTCGAATCAACAAGCGAAAACAAGGTTGAATTCTGAGATTACTCACCAATAATCTCTCTCACTTTCTTTAATTTGACTAAACATTGTTATGGTTTTTAATGTATTAAACAATGTAGAACTCACTTTTAAATCGTTTCATGTAAAATATGGTAGGGTTTTCACAATGTTTGCAAGGTTTTCATATGGTTTTTGGTTCTTCATTATTATTATTATCCATTGTCAATACTACAATTCTCTGTTCTTGTATAGCAATTCAAGGCGAAAGATCCATTGCGCTTGCGTTTTAATGACTAACAATTGTTCTTGTTTTTCATGTAGCGATTCAAGGCAAAGGTCGTTTCATTGTGTTTTACAAACTAACTTTGTTTTTTTGCAGATTAGGGTTAGACGAGTTGCATATACTTTGAAGTTTTTGCACTTTCATTTTACATCTTGTCATTGTTGTATAATTTGTATATGTTTTTGTTAACAAAGACCGATGAATTATGTGAATCACTTTAAATCAGATAACTATGGCAACCTGTTTTAGGCACGTTTTTAACATGATTAAACAAAGTGTCACAATTCTAGGTTAGGTAGTCTCGTGTGCATAATAGTAACACACTTTCATAGTAATTTAGGTTAGAACGCTCCTAGTGCTTAATATGTAAGTTGTGTGCATCCAATAATATGATAATGGTAATTTACAATGAAGACCGAGTAGAGGCCGCTACATGCGGCGAATTGGTTACAGATCTGATTCGTACCATGTCCCCGAACCCACGAACTGTACTTGATTTTGGACGTGGGCCATTGATTTGCACCAACGTTTCGGGCGTCCGTGAATAACTTTCTAGGCACGGTGGAGATTCCCCTCACTCGACACACTAACCCCAACGCACTCACGTGCGGTCCGTGGCTCAAGCCACGCATAAGCACCTGATGTAGTACCAAGCCGCGCGCCGCTATACGCTGAGGGCGCGGCACGTCCTACAAGTATCATACAGATATCTGAATTATCTACAGTAGATGGCTTATGATATGAGAAATGTCATAATGTACCAATTGAGACATGTTATCAATTCATTGTGAAATAGCTTACTAAATGTACTTTGAAGATTTTAATGCCGGCATATGATGTAACCGATAAATATGATGCATATGCAAAAGCATGACTTGTTAATTACGAGATCAGAATAAATGTCCACTTTTCATGCGAAATATTGATGATAATCAAAAGTTTATCATGGCTTAAAAGTCCAAAGAAATATAGATGATGATGATCAAAGTTTATCATGAACCGAAAGTCCAACGAATATAAATGATGATGTAATGTTTTCATGGACAGAGTCCATCAGTCCATCGAAAAGGATTATAAGAATCCACACTGTACGGTGTCATGTCCTACGAGTATTTTTCGAGTCTTACGTGAAGTGTATATGTTAGTCCTAAGTAAAATATTATTATTACATGTTTAGGAAGTCATTAAGATGCATTTTCTTACGGCATATTTTGTTCCATGCACATCTAATATGGTCATAAATCGTATCTCATTTATATGCATTAGTTGTGTGGTATATGTGAATGCTTGTCGTATGATGAGTTTATAGTTATGATGATGTTTTACAAGAAGAAATTTATATTCTGATGGGTTTATAATTGCGATGAAATTTATATGATGACAATCTATTARCATGTTATAARTCATGCTCGAAAAGTTGCTAATRAACTTATATGYKATTTATTCAAAGATCTAGCCCATTTCGTTTCATATATTGAATATTGCAATGTTGGGCATTATAGTGTCATCAAACTCTTGAAGAGTATTGATTACTAAGTTATTGACAACTCAACCAGAAGTTTGAGTATTCAGTGATGATATTTTGCTTGTGGTCCAGAAGAACCATGAGCGATGCATGTGATTAGCTACAAGATTGAACAATGATATTATTGATGATATTATGAGTTGCCATAAATTATGATCAATATTTGATCGTCAAAATTATTTTATATGTCCTCCAGAAGAAGGGCATAAGTTCAATGATTAAGGCAATTTGAAACAAAATGTCATTAAGACATCAATCACATGCACTATATTTTATGAATACGGTGAAATGAAAAGACGACAGCTTACATGTTCACACCAAGCTTTGAAGACTCAGGTTTTATATGGGAGGATCAACCATGAAAGGATATTGTTTTACTACAAGTGGGAAGTCGCTCAGCAACATTGAATTCGCTACTTTGGAAGATCTCAAGCTATGCACTAATCAGGGGGAGAAAATACGCGCTGCACTCTTTTTYCCTTAACCATGGTTTTGTYCCACATTGGGTTTTCCTGGTAAGGTTTTTAAYGAGGCARCATTCGAAAGCGTATTACATAYGAAGGTGTTGTACTCTTTTTCCTTCACTAGGTTTTTGTCCCACAGGGTTTTTCTTAGTAAGGTTTTAATGAGGCRCACTCTTCGACAATGGACATTCAAGGGGGAGTGTTATGTAATATKAAGATATATTATTATRTGAATGTCCATTATATCCTTTATGGAATATTCTAGATTGTATTAGGGCTAATTGTTCTCCAAGAAACCCTATCTCCCTCGTGTATATATATGTATTCCCCCATCATCWWATGATATACACCATTATTCTCTCCATATTTTCTCTCTTTCTCCTTTATTTCATAACACTACCAACTCACCATTTTTGTYAGTCCTCACAAAATTTCGAGGTCTTTTTGTTGCTAGTGCTGCGTCTTCGACWTTCCAATTGCGTTTCTTCCCATTCCTCCTCATGTTTTCATTCTTTATTCTATGATCTACTTTGTGATACKAATTGCATTCTGCAATTTTGTTAGGTTTTTCATTTGGAGAAATAATAATTAATTTGTAAATTCTCAATTTTGCCTTCATTTTGTGGTTTAATTTTTTGAGATTTGGATTCAAATTGAAAATCATCTTTATTTTGTTGTTGTATTCAAACGAAATTCTGATTTTTTTATTCTATAATTATCTTTGGTTGGAGGTCAATTATCATTTAATGGAGGCAAGATTGATGAAAGAATTACTTGGGTTAAAAGATCAAATTTTAGTTAACATTTAACGGCTAAATAACGGAAAATCTTCATTAAAGTCACGATTGGATAATAACACATTTTGGATATAAAAAAACAAATTCATGGTTACCGTTGGGAATATCAAAAAATTGGTGTTAGCAATGAGAATTTCCCTTGATTTTTTGATGAATAAAGGTGTATTGTAGTATGTACACTTGAGCCCTATTCTTTTGGGTTAATTCTATGGTACTTCATCTAAGTTTTAACTAACTTCAGCGACTTCAGCTCTTCAATTCAGTTCAACCAACTCCAGTTCAGCTCTCATCTAACTTCAAATCTCTTCCTAATTACTTTAGTTGTTGTTGTTGTTGTTGTTGTTATATTTTATTATTATTATTATATTATTATTATATTATTATTATTATTATATTATTATTATTATTATTATATTATTATTATTATATTATTATTATTATATTATTATTATTATTATTATTATTATTATTTATTAATTTTATTATAAAAATGTGTCAAGATTCTCTAACAAAAAAAGATCAAGTGATCTGCAAGAAGTTGGAGGGGACCCGAGATACAATATGGACCCCTACTCCTCTAGCTATTGCAAATTCGATCCTGCTGAAAATGTGATCCACTGCACGTGCCCCAATGTCTTATGCCCTAAAATACGCCTGGATCGCTTAAAAAGTGCAACAACTTCCTTATCTAATTCCCCAAAGAAGAGAAGGAAGAAGGAAAAAAATCATAGCCAATGTCCTTGCACCTCGCCGCATACTTATCCCACTTCGGCTACGCTACTGATGCAACCACCTGACCAGGTACGAAGTCAGCTAACCCAAATTGTGTCAAAGGAGATGACCCCGTCAAGTCTATTATTTATTATTTTATTATTATATTATTATTATATTATTATATATTATTATTATTATATTATTATTATTATTATTATTATTATTATTATTATTATTATTATTATTATTATTATTATAAAAACCAGGGGCGGAGGGAGGGGGGCTAGTAGGGGCCAAGGCCCCCCTCATGATCCCAAAAAAAGTTGAGGATAGTAGGCGCAACAGGACTTTATAAGAAGAAATATACTGTATATTAGGGCTGTGCAAAACCGGAAATTGGAATTTTTCTGATCCGAATTTTCGAAAACGATTTTTTTCATTACGGATCCGATCCGAATTATTCGGATTTCCGAATTTCCGGATATCCGGATTTTCCAGATCGGAAATCCGGATTTCCGGATCCGAATTTACTTCCTTAGATTCATTGCTTTGTTGAAATTTAATGTCATGATTTAATTAAAATTCATATATTTTGACTATAAATCACTAAATCACTATGCAATAAAATAATAAACTATATATTACAAGGCTTTAAAAGCCAATAATATGCCATGCAATGCTAGAGCCCAATATTCCAATTTTTTTAAAAGCCAATAAACTATATAAACTATATATTACAAGGCTTTAAAAGCCAATAAACTATCTATATATTACTGATTTAGCAATGCTAAGCCCATTTACAGTTTCACACGGTAATGAACTAATAAGCCCAATCTGCCATTTTTTTTAAAAAAATTCGGAAAACCGATTACCCGGATTTTTGGAAAATCGATTCCGGATCCGATCCGAATTTCCGGTTTTTATAACCGAATATCCGATCCGGTTTTCCGAATTTCAAAAATTCGGATCGGATATCCGGATTTTCGGAAAAAAATCGTAAACCGTATCGGAAATTCGGAATCGGTATTTCCTGCACAGCCCTACTATATATTGTGACAGTAATTAAAACATAGAAAGCAAAAGCTGTATCATAAACTAGTGAGTCTATTGTCACTTTGTCAGAAGAAGTAGACTAAGCAACATGAACTATCATTCTATCTCAGCTATTTTGAAATAGTTGTGGGCCCCACGAAAGTAATGCAACGGTGCCCAGTTATTTCCTAAACTCCGTTAACGGTGTGAATTGTCACGTGACCCACAAAATATATTTTGCCTCCAATTTTTCCCACCATATGTGGGTCCTCAATTCTTATTTTATTTAATTTTTTTGACCTCTAATTCTCTTTGCATTTAATTCTTTTTGTCCGACATTACTATCGTATGAATTTTAAGGACCTCTATGAATGCTCTTAATTTAGCCTGCAATTAATTTTCACCTGAAATTTAATTTCCCATGAAACTTAATTTAGCCTGAAAATTAATTTCGCCTGAAACTTAATTTCGCCCGATTCTGTTGTCGCGCTTGTGCGTTCTTCACTGTCATTTTGTCGACAAATTCAGTAGTTGGTCCTCTACCTTTGTAATTCTGCCTGATTCAAGGTTAGTCAGTCAATTAATTGCATTTAATTTCTCTTGTTTTTGCAATCCCTAATTTTTTTTCGATTGCTTAAATTCCGTTATCTGTAATTGTTGTATGATACTTCTGTAGTCTTTTTGAACTTGTTAGAAGTCCTAACTAGTTGTTGTTAAAACAAAATACATAGTTTTATGTTCATAGGAATCTTGTTTTTTCATATAATTTGGGTATTGTGTTGAATATTCTAGCAACATTTTCGCATTTGATATCATTGTGTTTGTATGAAATTTGTGAGTTGAATTGATATTTGACAGCTAAGTTATAGGCTTTGCATATTGATTTGTGTGTTGAACGTTGGACTTGTTTGGAATTGAATTAATGTGATAATAATGGTGGAATTGTTGATATGTAGTCATTGGGTTTTTTTGTGGTAGTATAGAATGGCGCATAAGCATGAGCATGAACATCAACCTAGAGCTTTATTTTTCCCTAACTTGAACGAGGATTTGAATTTGGATGTTAACAATGAAAATGTGGAGGCGGTTTCTTTTGTTGATGAAGTGTTGTCTAAAGCAGGATGTGAGGATGATGCTAGAGGTGACAATGTGGGTGTGGAAAATACTGATGATGAGTGTTGTAGTCCTGCTAAGGTTGTGTTTGTTAGGACCCCCACAGTAGGTACTATATATGATTCGTGGGAGGAAATTGATTATCATTTTAGGTGTTATGCCAGACAGCAAGGTTTTAGAGTAACTAGAACAACAGTAGGGGTTCGGACGAAGAATGGTAAGGCGACGAAGGAGAAATAGAATGTTACTTGGTGTTGGACCAATAGGGCCTGAACAAGTCTTCACAGGATAAATCATCTAAGAATGCGTACGGTGATGTTGTTGAGGCTGCTAAGAGGGTAGTTGCCTCAAATGGAGTTCAGATCGGTGTAGGTAAGTCCAAGAAGTGCAATTGCCTTGTTTAGCTTTATGCTTCTGCGTTGGATGACAGGCATTGGGAGTTAAGACATGTGGTGTTGGAGCATAAGAACCACGAACCAACGCCTAGCAAATCTCGGTGTATTAGCATGTTTAGGAAGAAGGAGATGACACCTGCTGTTTGTAGGAGACTCTTCAATGACATAGAAGTGGAATTACTGTACCACAGAGTAGGAGGACACTTGCAAGGGAACATAATGGCATTGAAAACTTTACACCGAATGATCGGATTTGCGGAATCGAGTCGACAAGGAGCGTAGACGTAAATTGAAGATTGAGGGTGGAGATGCTAAAGCAATGTATGCCTATTTGCAGCATATGTCCCAAGACAATCCAGACTTATATCATCCTTATTGTCTTCATGACTTTGGTAGGTTGAAAGATGTGAAATGGGTTGATGTTTAGAGTAGGGCAGCGTTCCGTGAATTTCCTGATGTGGTTTGCTTCGATTCTACCTATATTACAAACGAGTACGAGCTTCCTTTTGCTAATTTTGTGGGAGTCAACCATCACGTACATACTATTCTTTTAGGATGTGCTCTTTTAGCTCATGAGAATGAATGCGAAGACATTTGAGTGGCTATTCCGCGAGTGGGTGAACTGCATGGATGGTGTTGCCCCAAAGGCACTGTTAACTGACCAAGATGCAGCCATTCGGAAGGCGGTGAATTTGGTCTTTACTGAGACAAGGCACAGGTGGTGCTTATGGCATATAGTAATGAAGTTTGGTAAGAGGTTAAGCTTCTACGGTATGTATGATCAATTCAGCCCGCTGTTGTTGAACGCTATTTATGATAGTTTGACCCCTGCAGAGTTCGAGGAATCACGGAGAAAAGTTCTAAATGATTTCAAGCTTTAGGATGATGAATGGCTCAATGGTATCTACCATGTCCTTATTTTTGTGAATTTTGATTAATGTGATTATTTGGTACCTGAGAAACTATAAATTGAAATTATGCTCATCGAGTCTTAAGCATTGATAGTCTATTTGTTTAGGACTTTAAGAGAGGTCATTGCTAGTTCTAAATCGAAGCCTAACAAAATTCAATTCTAAACTGAAATGATTATTTGCCACTTGAGAAACTTCAAACTGAAATGAAACTTTAAACTGAAGTGATTATTTGCTACTTGAGAAACTATAAACAGAATTGAAGCTCAGTGATAGTCCTTAAATGACTAATTGATTCCATTTTTTAAGACTTTACAAGTAAAGGTCCATGTGGATTCCTGCTTATCTTATTAAGTAGTATTTCTGGGCTGGTATAAAGACAACCCAACGGTCCGAAAGTATAAATAGTTTTTTCGATGCATATGTTAGTCGGAAGACCAAGCTACATCAATTTGTGTAGTAGTATTTTGTTGCCATGGTGGAACATATGAGTGCAGAGAAATAAGGCAATGTAGATTGTGCAAGGTTCACCCAAAAGCTGGTTAAAACCCTTCCAGTTGAGAAGATATTTCAGCGGATGTACACACATGACAAGTTTTGTGATTTTCAGATCAAGTGCATGAAAACTTTCTATGTTCAGCAGATTTTTGAGAAGCCTGTAGTTTCAAACCAGGTGGAGGCCACCCTCACTGATAGTATATGGGTAATATGCCCTTAAACGAGGAAGGAGATACCTACCGAGCATAGGAAATCTTATACGGTGCTTTTTGATGCGAAGTCAAACGAAGCTCGGTGTGATTGTTAGATGTTTGAATCTCATGGCTTATTATGCAGACATACAATTGCAGTCTATGATGTGCATTCTGTGAAACAAGTTTCTGCCCAATATATCTTGGACAGATGGAGAAAGGATATAAAGAGGAGACACTCTAAGGTGAAAGTGGCTTATTATGATCCGTCGAAGACTGATGAGGTTAAGAGATTTGATAAAATGATGGTTAAATTTGAGCCATTATGCCTAGACACGTGTGGCAGCGAAGATGAAGCTAATATTCTCTAGGATATGATTAGAAAGACTACAGAGTTGATCAGCGAACGACGTGCTAAGGCTAAGGATAGAGTTGCTAGGGAGAACACTTTAAGCACTCCATCTTCTGTTGGGAATTTGCAATGCAATCCTACAAATACCCCTTCGATTGGGAATAAACCTAGCCAAGGTGGTTTTCGAACTCCCAACTGCTAGCAGAGTTTTGTTGGTCCAATATGTACTCTTTATGGAAATGGTGTTGATCCTGGGTTTCAGATCCTTGATCCTCCTGTTAAGAAGAGGACGCATCGTTCTAGGGAGAAAAGATTTCTCTCATGTGTTGAGGAGAATCAGAAGGGCAAGAAAAAGGGACAGAATACGAAAAAGGAGCAGAAAAATGGTTCGGCTCCTGAATAAGCTTCCAATGCTCAGGTATCTGTTGGTATTGCACATAATAAATTGGTATCTCTTTCCCTTAGTTTTTTTCCGGTATTAATTTAATCCCGCTTTTTGCAGGTGTCAAACCATCCACAACTTGTGTATCCTCCACCTTTTTTGCATCCTCCCAATGTATATTTCTACCAAGGACAACAACATCCTCCTGTCAACCAATTGTAGTCTGGTTTTGGTGCAAATTAGCTGATGTTCCCTAATCCTGAGGATCGAGTGCAAATGTTTGAACCCTTTTTAAACCCCGGGAATCAATCATGCTCAATTTGTTCAACCTTCAACTGCTACGAAACCTTCTTACCTTCCAAACGGTTCCCAATTCATGCAACCCGTTCCCGAATGGTATCGTAGGGATGTTATAGGGTATTATCAAAGGAATGGAGGTGCTTTGAATATTGGTTATCCATCTTCCTCGTCTGATGCCACCGGTTGTTCTTCAGCCTCGACTTCCGATGAGCTTATGAGTTCTGGTAGTTTTACTTTATGATTATATGCATGCAGTGGTTGTCGCTCGTTTTGTGTAGGCGTAGTTCCTTTTATGTCACTGTAAATTTTGGTTAAATGGAACTTCAGAGATTGCTACTTTGAACAAGCTAAAAGATTGTAGTTGTTTTGATTGAGTAATGAAACTACATTATACACTTTTTTGTTATCCTCAATGTCATTTCTGATGATGGTTTTGGCTAAGAGTAAAGCTTGAGCACTCGAGAAGATTTAAAAATTTATTTATTTTTTAATATTCAATTTTCATCGCACTATTTTGTAATTCAAACAGGAAACCCCTTACACAGAAAAAACCTACATAAGAGAATTTGTCAACTTTTTTTTCTCAGGTGGAGCGCAGTCCCTCTTTCTCTATGCTGAAGTGCCAAGGACTTGCTGCTGCTGCTGAAATTGAAGAGTAAACCATCTGCATAGTTCTCAAACCACCACCTTGCTATGGCCACCTTTTTCAGGAAGATGCGGGTGTTAACGCACTGGGACCATGTTAAACCAAGACATGGTTGCACTCTTCTTCCTGAGGTAATCAACTGTTGGTTGTCTATAGTAGTAGTGATCATGTTTTCTTGAAAATAATCTGTGACCTGGTTGGTGACCACTGCAGCTAGGTTGTAATTTTCTGCTAGGCCCTTTAGTAATCTTCCCACCTCTTTCAGATAGTGTGACCTCTTAATCATGGATTCCTTTGTGTATTGAAATTGACTTCTGAATAAGCTAGCAATGGAGTCTACTATAAGCACCTTAATTTGTCTTTGTGTCCTAGCAACGTTGCTGCAAATATCATTTGATCTCCGTAGGTGACCTATTAATTCTCCTATGTTACTCACATTTGTAACTAACATGTTACTGCTCCTCTACTTGGAACATACTCTTCATGTGGTGATTCAACTCTTTTAGACGCCTATAAGGGGACGCGTAGTCCGTGTAGATGTAGATTGTTGACCCCTGAACACCACCATTCGTTATTCTGAGCTGGACTATAGTTGCTAGTTGGAGGCATAACTGTGTTTTCCCAACCCCATTCTCACCACATAACTCTTTAATGTGGTTTGTTGTTATCCCCCTAGAAAATCATCTACACCCTTGGTTTGTGTTCTTATGGTTGACTGAATATTTGATGGCAAAGAAATTGGTAGGTGTTGAGTAGAAGTGGAGGCATAAGATTTGGGAGAGTGGTCATGGTTGTGTCTGGGTTTTTTTTATTTAGGTTGGGTTGGTTAGTCATCTTGACTTAGGTAATTTGGTGGCAGTTACATATGTTTGGTTCGTTTTTCTATTTTTACTTGTTGTAATTGTTGTGTTTGTCTTCCTCATATGTGGGTTTCAGGCACTATTTATAATTGGACTGACTTGGACAAACACTTCCAATTGGCCAAACCCCTAAATCAGTAATCACTACATAAGCACATGCAATTATTTTAATCAAATAATAAGCTTACATTCTTAAATGCATCTTTAACTTTGCCACACTTACATTATTTATGACTTCCCAAATCACACCATTAAGTTCCTACATCATCCCTTACAATAATTTCTTAATGTCAAATTCTATTAAACATGAACTTTGTGCTCACTAACTGCTATCCCTTAATTTACTACTGCTTTATAACCCCGAATAGGTATGCTCCATCATAAATCTCTACGTTGTCTATTGTCTCATAGTGTTTCAGGTTCTTATGGTCAAAGTAGAGGATGACATTCTTCGGATCACACCGTCTGGTCATCGCCCATAATCTCTTCAGCTCAAGTGTTGTGGTTGATTTTAGGAGTGTTAAGGCCTCAAATTCATCGATGATTTGACAGCTCCTGATCACAAAAGACACTAATGAAGCTGGTTCGCCGGCATGCTGCCCCCCATCGACCCCTCCCACTATGACAGGTGACACTCCATCTTGAAAAATGATTAGTTTAAACTGTCATTATGATTATGAATCAATGTAAGCAACTTCATTTCAAGATTTACTCACCTGCCCTACTACATGGATGACATCCATCCCAATTAATCCCCTACTGAATGGTGATCGGTTTGGGCTCAAGTACTCATTTCTATGGAACAGTTTGAAATCGGTTAGTCGTAGCTGCAACATCCTGGCTAAGGTCTTGTACAAGTACTGAAACCTTATGTCTACACCAATATTTAAGTACCGACCACGGTCTTCCACACCTCCACCACTTTTAACTAGTACAGTGTAGACCGGCTTACTCTGTGTCCCTTGTGCAACGCAGCTTCGGCCTGTTTCAGCTAAAATTTCTTAGTCGGAGTTCCCGTAAGAGTACGAACCGCTACTTGACAAGAGCACGAACCGCTACTTGATGAAGCCATGTATTATGTTGCTACATGCTAAGGAGCTTAGCCCGGGTGTCTTTTTATAATGCATTAACTTATTGTGGTCCCAGGAGTATGTGTTGGTTGGTCAGTTGTATTACCTTCCATTTTTTTTATAAGCTGGACAAGTTGGATGTAAATTCAATTAGGATACGAATCAAGAAATAATCATTGATCCCAAAATATTGTATCTATACATTGATTAATAACATATTATTTGCAGTATTTCTTTCCAAGTCTCCTTTCTAGTCGTGCAATTGTTACTGCTGCTGCTATAAGGCTAACAAAATAATGCAGCATATGCATTGACTAATTACATTGAAGTTTAAATGTTGTCTACCAAGTCAATGTTTGATACCAAAATGCAAATATAGATGCTGTTGTTCTATTCCATGCCTTACAAATTGCAACATATGCATGACCTAGTTTGACTGAGGGAGCTCTAAAGAATGTAGAAATTATTTAGGTCGTCATTGCGGTAAGTTTCATAAGCATTGGCTCGAATGGGCTGAGTATCTCAAAAACAAGCACTGCGCTCCAGGTGAAGGACATGGTTCTCATTATGTCTTTGAATCCTTGCTCAATTATGCACTCTATCAAGGCACCGTTTTTCTTTTTTATACCGAACCACGGCTGGCCATTGTTCACCGTTAGCTTCTATGACCGTCTTGATAGAGTCTAGGCCTTCGTATATGAGATACTTCTTGGTGAATAATGTTGGTATTCTCTGTGACAGGAGTAATGTTACATAGAGTTAGCATAACTAAATTATTAACTATTCATTGTCATAATGTAGCCTAATATGAATGTTAGGATGTTACCATGATGCCTTCTTTGGCAGAGTAACTACTTTTCAAGTCAGCCATGAAGCAATCATACATTGAGTTGGACATGTAGCACCCAGCTGCTAGCGAGTTTTCACCACGACGTAGCCAAAAGTTAAATGGACCACGCTTGCTCCACACACCACCTCTAATTGTAGATTTCCCAATAGGTGCTTCTTTATTAAATCCTTGATTGTTAAAAATCATAATCGTGAAAGCTGAATTTTCCAAGTACTGTAATACTATCCAGTCTCTTAGTTGTATTTGGTTCCTACAAACCAATTCTGGCCAACCTTTTTTGATTTGCGTTGCATTTCCTATGAACATTAATTGGCATTGCGATATCATGTAACTATTCGATCGCCTAATTTTAACTTCATCGCTAATGCCCTCCAACTTGTTTCTAAAGCTCGGTGGAATTATCTAGTAAACAAAACATAAACATATAAGAAATTTAGATGTTGCAAGACAATGTGTATAGTGCTAACTTTATTGTAACAATCTAACAGTTTCAACACCCTTAGACAGCTGATTTGTGGCATAATTCATCAGCTAGTTTTCAACATTTTTCCACTACAGGTCCCACATTATTACATTTTCAGTTGTTTTTAATGGGGGTTTAGTTCAGTGAAATGGATAACTAATTATACTTCAAGGTGAGTTGATTAAGGTTATGAATCTTCTTCTTCTATACTAACCAAACTAGACCAGTACTTCTAAGGGTGTAAATGCAACCATTTAGTCCAACCCTAACTAGAATTAGTTCAAATCAAACTACATTAAATGAATAGTTAACATCAAACGAGACTGAAGGCTATCACTTTACACGCACGCTATGTCAAACGAATAATTCAAATTCTTTGTGGTTTCGAAGCTTACCAGAGTCATCATGACCGTGTTGTCAAACTTCTGCAGTAGCTTGTTGGGAGGTGATGTCCTTGAGCCTTATGAGATTCGAATTCCCCAACTATTGAAGATTTGTTAGATGGAGAAGGGAATCTCACGCTCACCACCATCTCTTCTAAGCCAAGCAGTTAAGAAGAAATGAAATTCAAAAAGAAAAGTGAGATTCGTTCAAAATATGTTCATCATTGTGTGGTGTTTGTGGTCAAGATGTGTTTGGAATGGTCATTTCTATGGTACAGTGCTGTCATCTCAAAACCAGACTACTCTTTTCCAGTTTTTGGGGTTCCCTTAATCTAGATTCTTCTTGGTGTATGGCCTTTTCCCGCCTATTTTAATTGGGTAATTAGTAATGTGTATAGTTTAAGTGAGGTTACTTATTTTAAAAATAAGATACTTTTAATTTAAACAATGGTATGACAAAGAAGGCAAAAAAAGAATAATCCTAAAAGGGGCCAAAGGTCTCAATTTACTAAAAATTGTTAACTACATACCCTTTAATAACATAGAAAAGTTCGGCATTTAGAAATTACGTTCTTAAAAGCAGCGTGAGTTATTCAAACACTTAAATATAGTTCTTTGATAACAATTATAGTGAACTAGGTTGCACTGATACGGGTACAAGGACGGGAACATGAAACGACAATTCTAAAAATTCCCAGGTACAGGGACGACTTTGGGGACGGAGAATTTTTTTAATATATATATTGAATTAAATGAAAATTAGGAACAAAACCATGACTCATATTCACTTATTAATCACTAAATACATTTTTTAAAAACAAATTTAATAAAAACTACTTATATATTTAAGTAACTACCGTAGTTAAAAAAATACTGACATTTTAATAGTTATAAAAAAAAGAGCACATTAAAACATTTAAATATTTTCAAGCAAACAAACAATACAAATACAGTAACAACATAACATAGAAAAAGCAACATTGTGTGTCCCAACCATTTTGAAAATACAACATGCAATGAATTTAAAGGGTAAAAAACAAAAGAAATTAAAGAATATTGGGTGAGAGAACAACAAAGAGTCGAAGTACCATGCATCGCCATTCTTCTAAGTCACTGCTTGCTTGAGTTAACGCCATGCCCTTGAGTCGTCGTCGACTCAAATGAGCCAATATTTGTTTGAGAATAATGAGAATTGTGGTCAATGAATTTGAGTAACATAGTCTAATATTAATTTAAGTAACATATTTATTTGAGTAACGTAGGCTTATAGATTAACATATTTATTTGTAACAAAAATATGACTAATACTCAAATCTTGAATAGTCTAATATTTATTTTTTAACCTTTTAATCTGCAATAAATAAAAAGGATTGAAATTAAATACGAAGTAATAAACACAACTAAATATTAAAACCAAATCATTAAATTTTATATCTTGGTCATTTAGTTTTAGGGCCATGATTGAGACACCCTCAGGGTTACCGACCCTGATGACATGGCGTTGACGTGGAGCTGAGTTAGCGTATTATGTTGGCGAATTTTCATCTAATTTCTAGAAATTAGCTATTGTACGGTTATTCATTTTCCAAGTATTTGTTGCTCCTGCTATTTTGTCATAAATTTTCTAATTAACTCTTTCCCTTTCCTACAATTTCCAAAATTCCTTTATTGATCTTATTAGTAATCGTTAATGGATGAATGTAAAACACTTAAGGAGAAGAGAGATTAAACAGGATTCCCCCCCCCCCCAAAAAAAAATACAAACAAGAAGAAGAGAACATGGAATTGAAGAAGAATATGCTGCAACTATTGTGATTATATCTTGAACTTGATCGATTTTGTTTCCGTTTCAATCTATTGATGCAAAAAACTGCTATGAAAATGTATGAATTTAAAGAATGAGTCTGATTTTGTCTAATGAAGTTTTTATCTTGCATTAATATTAAATAAAATAGAAAATTAAGATATTCAAGTGAAAATTAACATATGAACTAAGATATGTGAAAATATGTAAGTGTTAAATTAGTTGTGTAGCTACTGTTCATTCAACATGTCTTCATCGTTTTGGTATTTTTAATTTGGTTTCCTGAGTTTTCAGTCGTAGGGAGTAATTTTATACCGCTATATATATTATGATACTACAGTAGTTATTATTGTTATAATGTACTATTTCATGATACTGCAGTATTTTATTTAAAGTTTCCATCATTATTTTCATTAAGTCATTTTATAGCTATTGTTACACTGTAGTATTTTATTTTTACAATTTAGCTGAATGTTTTTTCCCCCTTAATGTTTGAATTTATTGTAGATGATTGATCTGAATATTGGGGTGGAGGAAAATGATGAAGAGATTAGCATGGGTTATGACTCTGATAATTCTAGTGATGAGTTTCATATAAATCTTAACGATGACGATGATAAATGACTTAGTTAATGAGGGAGATGATGACTTTGATAAAGGGGATGGTGATAGGGTGGGTGATGAATTGGTCACTCAAGTTCTCAAAGAGGTTGAACTAGATAATGTTGAAAAAACAATCCCTCCATATGTGGGTAAGATATTTGGATCCGATCCGCGAATGAAATTATTAATGATTTTCATGAATATGCACGTAACAGTGGTTTCCAAATTAGAATTAGAAGCTCCGAGAGAAATAAAGGATGTAAAAAGACAACGAAGGAGAATATGATTGAAAGAAATCGAAATATTATAGACTATAGTGATTGTGTAAGATTAAGGTTGGCATGTTCGAGAGAGGGAAAATTTATTTCAAAATCAAATAATCCTCGCCGACCAACCACTACTGCTGTTACAGGGTGTCAATTCAAAGTAAACGCATCACTATGTCATGATGGGTTTCGGAAGTTAACGAGGGTTGTATTAGACCATAACCACCCTTGTGAGCTTGAAAATGTCAAATTCATGTGTAACTATAAGCACATTAGTGAGGATGATAAGACAAGAATTTTGGAAAATGACAAAGCCGGTGTTCCGATTGTGAACAACTATAATTCTTTTGTCGTTAAATATGGTTGGCATGATAATGTTCCTTTTGATGAGAGGGATCTACGAAACCTAATTAGTAAAACTAGAAGACTAAACTTGGAAGAAGCTMAGGARACTTTGTTGCGATGAGAAGACATTTTTGTGAGATGATATCAAGCAACTCAAACTTCTTTTACATGTATGACRTCGATGAAAAAGGTTCATTAAGAAATRTATTTTGGGCTGATGGAAGGAGTAGAGTTGCATGCAAAGATTTCGGAGATGTGATCACATTTGATACCACTTATGTATCTAATAGGTATAGGAYGCCATTTGCGCCTTTTGTTGGAGTCAATAATCATGGTCAATCTATTTTGTTGGGTTGTGCACTCTTATCCGGAGAAGAAGCTTTGACCTTTGTGTGGTTATTTAAAGCATGGATGACTTGCATGTCCGGGAAGGCTCCTAAGGCTATCCTAACCGATCAATGTCAATCCATCGGTTAGTAATTTTGTGCTTATTTCGACATAACTTTTTCTTATTGCTAATATAATTTTTTTTTGTTGTGATTAACCTGTATTTTTTCTTCTTAAATTATATGTAGGTAAAGCTATAGGAGAGGTGTTTCCGGATGCAAGACATAGATGGTGCATTTGGCATATAATGAAAAGAAGAATCTGAGTAAGCATCCAAAATATGAAGAAGTCATGAAAGAATTGAAGAATACTCTTCTTGATTCACTTTCCATTGACGAGTTTGAAAAAGCTTGGCATAAATGGATTAGTGCCTTTAGCCTTGAGAATTACAAATGGTGTCAAGAGATGTATGATAAAAGGGAAAGATGAGTTCCTATTTACTTCAAAAAGGACTTTTGGGCCATGATGTCCTCAACTCAGAGAAATGAGGGTCTGAATTTCTTTTCAAAGGGATTGTCAATGTCAACACAACACTAAAACATTTTTTGGAGCAATTTGGATTTGCATTAGCTAAAAGAGTTAAAGAGGAAGATAAGGAAACATATCGGTCTACAGATTCACCACTTCAGTGTGCAACTTTCCTTATCTTTGAGCACATGTTTCAAAAGTTCTATACATCGGGCAAATTTCGAGAATTCCAAAAACAAGTGAGGTACATGACCTACAACAATGCAACAAAGTTTTGTGATAATGGAAAGCAATGTGTGTATAATATTATTGTGAGGAGGCAATGGCATGGCCAAACCACACGTAAATTTTTTCGTGTCACCTTGAATAGAGAAACTTTGGTTATGAGCTGTGAATGCAAGAATTTTGAATTCAAAGGAATCATGTATAGCCATTCTTTACGTGTATTTCATGAAGAGGAGTTGAATTATGTTCCGGAGAGATACATATTAGACCGATAGAGGAAAGACTTGCCTAGGGAACATCTAAAGGTTCCGGTTCCTTATTATTCGTTGCCTAAAAAGAAACCCGAGGAGATGAAAAGGTATGAAAAAATGTACAATACTTTTGAAATCATTTCAACAAAAGCTATGTTAAACAATGCATTTTATGATGAACTCATGAGTGTCCTTTCGAACTTAACATTGAAGTCGCAATCCAACATTGAGTCTGATCAAGGGCTCATGTTAAAAAATCTCAACAATGTTGGCAAAGACTGTGATAGGAGAACATCTCAAACAAGGGATGAAAATATTGACTTAGAAGAAAATGATAACTGTAGACCGCAGGCCTACCCCGCGTGGGGCTTGGCCTACATCGAAGTGTGTGTAGTTGTTTTGTGGGCTTGAGCCACAGAACTCGCACGTGAGTGCGTTGGGGGAGTGTTGCATAGGATCGCCACCGTGCTATAATGGTTAATCACGGACACCCGAAACGTTGGTGCCAAAACAATGGCCCCACGGTCCGATCCATTAACCAGTTCGTAGTTCGGGACATGGTCGGATTGAATCTTTGACCCAACCACCCGCATGTAGCGCCTCTACTCGGTCTCATTGTAATTCCATTCAAACACGATTATTGGAGCACACAACTTAGCAAATTTCAAGCCTTATTAACGACCACTAATCCTAAAGTTACTAGGTGGTTACTATTATACAAACAACGACTTCTACAAATGATAAGCGATCACTTTGTTGTTAGTCAATATTAACAAGGAGCCTAAAAAACGTTGTCCATAATTAATCTGACTTTAAATGTATTCACATAAATTTCCGGTTTTATTTAAAGAGTATACGAAAGTGCAACAAAAACATATATACAATATGCATATATAATATACATCATCCTTACCTTATCACTGCAAACAAACAAATGTAGAATATATTGAATTATAATGATAGCGCTTTGATCGATTCCGCTAAACATGTTAGTATTGATCGAAGAAACTGCCTTTGATCGATCCGCTAGACAACACAATAAACGTTAGTATTGACGATAATAATAAAAATGACGAAAATGAAAATGACATTGATAAAAAACGAAAAAAAAAGAAGATAATCCTACTATTTACATTGCAACAATGAAAGGTAGGTTTCTACATTTTATTAGTTTAACTGAAACTCGAAATAGTTATTAATCAAGTTAAAAGAGAAGCGAATAAGGTTTGGGTGAGTAACCTCAGGTTATACCTTGATTTCGCTCGTCGATCATATTCTAAGACGCTAGCACTCGTATTTGTGTATTGTAGCAGCAAGAGAGTGTAAGTGAGAAAGTGAGAGAGTGTTGAAGCTTAGCAACGTGTGTGTATCTCGTAACGTGTCCTCCTTTCGAAGAGTGAGGACAAATAGAGGTATTTATAGGCACGAAAAACCAAAAACGAGCGTATATACGCCTCCAAAACGAGCGTATATACGCTGAAGCCCGAGGAGCGTAATACGGCTTCCAAAGCTTATATACGCTCGATTATTCCTACCAAAAAATACCGATTCTTCTCGGATTGGATGAACCTAGACAACCCCTTTCGCAAGAAAAACGTCTAGGGGTTCATAGAACATTCCAGTATTTTTTTGGTATATTTTGAAATTTTTCTGATTTTTATGTTTTTTGTGTATTTTGATTTTTTAAATATTGTAAAATTCATAGAAATTATAGAAAATCGGAAATAAATCTAAAAATACTAGTGAACTCAGAAAATGAGAAGAATGCAATGAAAAGTGGAAATATGAAATCACCAATATAAATTATTTTAAAAATCCTAAAACTAAATAGAAAATTCTTAAAAATAGAAAATAATAAAAGAAATAAAAAGAAAATACTTTTGCCTCTTATTGACCTTTGCCTCATGATTTCGAGCATGACTTCACATATTTCGAGCGTTTTTTTTTACGAGTTCAACTACGTTTTTCAGAATCAAATCGATCACGAAACGTGGTATGTTCATCATCGGTACTCATTTGGGGAGACACATTTGGTGTCTACAGAAGCCCCCACTTTGACTGAGTCTGGAGAGACGAAAGTCTGGAGAGACGAGAGCAACTCAAGACGTTCTACGACCCTGAGTTGCCCTTTTTCGCCAGATACCTGCAAAACAACGGTTATTTTACCTATAGCCGTGTCCCTGCGGTCAGGATTTCCCTTGGAATGTGCATGTATCCTTAGAATGATTTCATGCTGCGTCGAATTCTTAGCTGCGGAGAAATTCTCAAAACCCGACGAAGTGTGTGATGCGGAATTTCTTGAGTTCGCGGAGAAAAATTCCAAAACCCGAAAGGAGTGTGTTGCGGAATTTCTGGTCGCGGGAGAAAAATTCCAAAACCCGGAGAGCATGTGCGTCGCGGAACTTCTGGCGCGGGGAAAGATTTCCAAAACCTGAATGTATGTGCGTAAGCAGAATTTCCTCGTCGAGTAATTCCCAAAACCCGAAAAAGATGTGTGTGCGGAATTTCTTATGCAGGAGAAAATTCCAAAACCCGAGAGAATGTGTGTATGCGGAATTTCTTGTGCGGGAGTAAATTCCAAAACCTGAAAAAGATGTGCATGTGGAATTTCTGGTGTGGGAGAAAATTCCAAAACCCGAGAGAATGTGTGTATGCAAAATTTCTAGTGCGGGAGWAAATTCCAAAACCCGAAAAAGATGTGTGTGCGGAATTTCTGGTGCGGGAGAAAATTCCAAAACCCGAAAAGGTGTGTATGAGGAACTTCTGGCGCGGGAGAAGATTCCAAAACCCGAGTGAATGTACGTAAGCGGAATTTCTGGTGCGGGAGCAAATTCCAAAAGCCGCAAGAGTGCACATGTGGAATTTCTGGTGCGGGAGAAAATTCCAAGACCCAAAAGGATGTGTATGTGGAACTTCTGGCGCGGGAGAAGATTCCAAAACCCGAAAAGATGTGTGTGCGGAGAAGTTGTGTATACCAACAATCGTGTATAGCGATGAATGCCATATAGGCGTGTGTAGGCAACTGCACGTAAGATGGGCTCTTGCCTCGTGTAGAGGTGGTGCAATGTGAAATGTGAAATGTGTAATGTGCATAATGCATATGCATGATGATGTTTGTATGCTCAATGCATGATGGTGCTTATGAAGTGCTTATAATGACTACATGTGTAATGCATGTTTGTCCTTAGATCTAATGCATGAAATGACCAAGGAAATTCACTAATGGTAGAATGTTTTTGGATTGTAGGATGGAGCCGTCTCAAGCCCCCATTCGAGCAAAGGCGATGCTTGTGATTGCAAGTGAGCCCCCAACCCAGGGGGTTTAGGGTGTGGTGATGATGGTAAGTTTAGTTACTGAGCCCCAAGCTTGATGAGCTTGCTTGGCGAAATCGAGGTTGAGGCTTGTGTTATAGGGCAATTGTTGATGAAGTAAGGTAAGGCTGGTGAATCTTGTGGAGTCGTGGGTTTTGGCTTAGCTTTTGGGGTGGTAATGGCAAGGGATGAGGTATTTGGATGTGATTTTGATTTGCCCAAATCGGTGACTTGAGCTGAATGCCGCATGAGGAGAGAACATGGAGAAAATGCTGCAATGCGATGCTTTGAGGAGGATGCATGATGATTGTTACAGAGTGATAGCCTAAGGAAGAGTTGAGGAGAG
>SNQN01004706.1:20094-35205 GCA_008642245.1 Bassia scoparia | reverse complement strand
GGTTGACTAGAACAGTCTAGGAACAGATCTGAACTAGTCCTCTCAAGATTAGTACATGCATTCGTATTTTAGGAAAGTTTTCTTTTCGCGTAAAATCGATTTTAAATATACACGAATGCATGGTTTGTTGTGCAAGCAAGTTTCCTTAAGTATGRTTAGTATATTGTATGATTTCATAYTGATTTTATTTGATACCAAATAAAATCAGTGAATGATTTCCATGAAATAATTACCATATTTYCAAAGAAAATATATTCTTATGATTTAATGCAATATCCATAAACCAAAGGCTTACATAAGGAAATTGGCYAGCACACAAACCCTAAGCTWTTGCACGCATAATCTGAGCATACTCTAGGCAAAAGTATTCTCTCTCGAAGTCCTCAAACCTAGAAATAACCCTAATACCACATATGTCTTAATTTACTCTCATTCTAAGCGTGATAGGCTCATTGTTTTTGAGAGACAAAGTGTTTGTAATTGAGCATTCTRTGAGTTCAATTTGCTAGGGAAGTTGATCGGRGATCATCTTCATTTGAACCATCATAGTTGGTGGTTGAGTCGAACTTCCATAGGTGGAAGTTGGGGAATCATCTTGTGCATAGGCGCTTGAGTGTATACATGAAAGTTRGGGAATTCACCCCCCTCTTRAGTGTCACTTGCACTTTCACCCGACGCTTATGCTTGCTAAGGAAAAATCTCCAGTGGTTTATGCTTACCAATGGAAATTCACAAACACATACCATACGCCCGAGGTTATGCTTATCGAAGGGAGACCTCTAAAGGTTTATGCAACCGAAAGAGATTAATACACATCCATGCATCTACAAAATCTCTTCTCCTGATTAGACAAGGCCAGCCGTAAGGAGAAAGATYGCCTAAGGATCAGARCGTTTCCGAGGGAATACAACCACATGGGATGCGATAAAGGTAAGGTACCGGCAAAAGGGTAACTCAAGATTGCAGAATGTCTTGAGCTATCATCTAACCCGAATCGAATACTTTAACTTTCTTCTTACGAGAATAATCTTYTCTCCAGACTTAGCCAAAGYGGGGGCTTCTGTAGACACCCAAAAGTGTCTCCCCAAATTGAATAGCCGATGAGGAAAAGTACGACATTTCGAAATAGATTTGATTCCCTAAGTTGTGACAAAACCCATAAACCGACGATCCCATCTCGAGTTTGAGAATCATATGCCGAGGGCCCCATAATAGGCAAAAAATATTTATTTGTTTATTTCTATTTTTTAGACATTTTCTTACAAAATGATTTTTAGAATTATTTCTTAAGGTAAGTGTCTAATATTTTTCATTCTCTATCTTATTCCTTGAATTTTTTTTTTTGTTCGCGCGTATTTTAAAAATAATTCTTGATTTTTCTATGATTATAATAATTTGCGAAATAATTTTCAAAAATAAAGAAATCAAAAATTCTAGAAGAAACTAGAAAATTCGAGAATGATCTGAATATTCTAGAAGGTTAACCTTGAACTCCAAGCAAGCCAAAAAGATAAAGGATATTCCCGGAACATAGATTAGATTCAGAAAATACAGATAGGAATTCCTGAATGAAAGATAGATAGCAGGACAAATCGTATATACGTTAAGCTGACTGGGCAACCACGTCAGCTTGATTCGTATATACGAATGAGAGTATCATATATACGAATGGGCTCGTATATACGCTTGTAGGTAGAGCGTATATACAATCTTCCGCCGTATATAGGCTTGCCTAAGTGTAGATACATACATTTGTTCCCCAGCCCAAAACGGCCATGATAAGACACCTCTCGCAGACAAGCACAAGTCAAATCGAGAGAGCTAGGACCTGACAGGCCCTAAAAAAGCCTGATTCCCTTGCACCGGACACCTCTTCCAAGTATTTAACACCTCAAAAAATAATTTTAATTTTCTAAATAATTTTATTATTATTTTTAAATATTTTTCTAGAAATTTTCTAAGCATTTTTGGCAATTTTCGGAATTTTCAACAATTAATTAATTTGGCGATAATAATAAAATTATGAAAACAATTCCAAAATTCACAAAATTTTAGCACAACAAATATTTTCACAAGGAATGTTTTACATATTTTTCCATAATTTTTCAGTTTATGGTTAAATATTTATGAATTTCTTAAGCATAAACGCAAAATCGAGCAAAGCGGGCCATCTCGGGATATTTTGCCTCGAGACACCCCTGCGAGGAATCCAAATGTCCCAATCATCGTGATAATATCAGCCGCAATCACATTAATATCAACTATAATCGTATAAAATTACATATATTTTTAATACGATATATTACGATATATTCATACAATCTCACTATTCGAGGTAAAGCAATCCCGAATGTCGCAATAATATTCGCCACAATCACAATAACATCAAACCGTAACTATATAAATACGTATGATTCTATTACGATATTATTTGATCGCAATCACACTATTCGAGGCAAGGAAATCAGCCGTAATCCAGCAAATGCTGAGCGCAATTACGCCTAGTTTTGGGCGTAATTGCTCCCAAAAATGTGTCTGTTTTGGCCGATTTCGACCGATTTCGACCCTTGCTTATATAGGGAGCCCTCTATTCATTTGTCTTTTTTGGACTTAATTCTTGGCTTCTCTCTCTCTCTTTCTCACTCTCCATCACTTTCTCTCTCTCATTCTCTCTCACAAACACTCAAACACATTCAAACACAATTCAAACACATAAAGCATATTCAAATTAAAGGTTCTTTGTAATAGATCTAGGCACTACTAGAAATTCGTCGTCGGGCACAGCTTTTAGCGACCGATATTATAGTCGGCTCGTATTGCACCGTAGCGACCAAGATATCGGTCGCTAAAGCTTATTAGCGACCAATTAATCGGTCGCTAAGGAATAATATAGGGAGGGTTGAAATTAGACTCCAAAAAAAATTAGCGACGCGACGTATCGGTCGCTATTTATTTAGAAAAAAACAAAAAAAGTCATTAAAAATTAAAAACCACCAACCATTCACTCGACACTCACCACTTTCCCTCTCACTCGATTTTTTCCCAAATTCAAAACCCCAACCATTCACTCTTCCCTCTCACTCCTCCCTCCTCCCTCCGGCGCAAACCCTCCGGCGACCCTACTCCCACCGGCGTCCCTCCCTTTCTCCCTCTCCTTTTCTCCTCTTCTCTCTCTCTTTCGTTCTCCCTCTCTCTCCTTCTCCCTCTCTGTACTTCGACTAGCAGCGGCGCAAGGCACCGCCACCACCACTGCCATCTGCGGCGGCGGCGCAAGGCAGCAGCATTGTCCTTCTCTCTCCTTTTCCCTTTGTTCCTTTGGCCCAATTTCTTAAGGTATAAACCCTAAACCTCCAAATTGATTCTAATCAATTTTATTTGATGAATTTGCATAAATATTATGTTTTAATTTGAATTATGAATGTATTATGAGTTGTAATCAATTGTATTATGAATTTGCAGATTAGGGTAAGATTTGATTTAATTTTATTTCGAATTTTTGGGGGTTAGGGTTCATGTTCATTGCATTTTATTTGGGGGTTAGTGATTAATTGCTGCTGTTCTGTGTTTAATTGCTTATGCTCGATGGCCAGTTTTAAAAACAATGATTGGATTGGTTTTTTATCCGTTGTGAACTATGAAATTTGGGATTAGCGATCTTTTAAATGACTCGCTCACAAGATCATAACAGAAGAGTACGGACTTGATCTGTGCTGAATTGCTAACATACCATCTGGTTTTGTCAAGGGTGTAGTCATGCTTGTGTGATATTTGTGGAAGTTTGGTAAAGTTATGCATGATAAAATGTCCCTGGCAAATTGTTTTAAAGGCTGTTGATTAGTGTGGTAAATCCTTTGTGTGACTTGAAGCCTTTATTTACATGTATGATTTTCTGTGTTGCTTTGTTAGTTCATTTTGCTGCTACCAAGGATACGTTATCTCGCATTTCAACAAATTGTGGTGAAGTGCTGAAAGGATAAGTCTAACCGATGCTGCTACGGACATCCAAAAGGTGATAAGGACGTAATTTGCGTGGTTTACACACCACCTCCAAAGGAAAGGATGATCTAGCTGCCTAAGTTCGAGATAGCTATTCCTTGGCAATAAGGTATAATATTACTTGCATTTGTCTTTCTTGTTCTCCATAAAAGGATGATGCTAGCTTGCGAAGTAAGTTCCTCTCTGGAAGAGGAGCTGCGGAAATCACGTGAAGAGGCTGCTATATCAGAACCAGTGCCTTCAATTAGGAAAGGTAAATCGCAGAGCTTCTGGGTTTTCTAGTTAAAATGTTGCTCATTATACGAGACATTGATGCAAATTTGATGATGTAACAGGAGCTCAAGGAACATATAGATGCGAAGAACTAATGAAGCCAAAGGTTTGTTCTTTGTATATTTTTCTGAACCGCTGGAGCTTGATACTAGGTTTTTTTTTTGGGGTGGGGGTATTTTAGCTATTTCCTCTTTTGATCCCATTTTTAGCAGACTGAGCTAGATTGTAGACAAGAAGCATTTGCTTTCTTGTTGTTTGCTTACCAAGGCATAGTTTAAGTCAAGCGGAGACTTGTTTTGTCCTATGTCGTTGGTATATTAGTCTTATATGATGCAGAGAACAAAAATAATATCTGATCTGCTGATATGTGTTTCAAAAGCTGAGAAGACAAGAAAGGGAAGGTGCGCCAGGATTCTTTGAGGCTTGGCAATGTGGAGTTATAGAGTATGGCCGTATGGTGTTCCCTGTTTTGGATTTTCTTAAGCCACTCGCTCACTCTCTTTGCTAAATGTGTGAAAGAATAAGAGTGATCATATTGCCATATTGGTACAATGATATGTTACTGTAATTGAAGTGATGCTTATTGCTGATTAAGATATTCTTGTAATCTTGTCTGCTCAAGATTTTAGCGTTAGATGTAGTTTTGGTGGATTAAAAGCGCTGTGGCATGTTGAGATGGTTTTTTTTAGTTTTATTTTGCTCATTTTTACTTTGAGGAGACATGTTGTGAGATCTCTATCTCTGGAAATTTAATTCCCATGGAAGGGATTCCCATCAATCTGTCTGTTGTCTCTTCACTGCTAACTCGTATGCTCTGTTGGTGTAATGGTTAAAGATGCTAAATATTACTCCTGCAATCATGAATTAATTGACTTTTTTTCAACATTAGAACATAATAAAGGATTAATTATGGATATCTTATATATAAGTCAAGGGGGAAGCAATGGTGTCCCCCTATTAAAAGACATAAATACCCTTAATGATGTAAAAGACTTAATTGTCCTTAATTAAAAAATAATAAATTCTCTTTATTATTTTACTCTCCATATATACTAAACAATATAAAAAAAAGTATATTGACTAATTTTTCCCATGAATAAAAAAAGAAATGTAATTAATTAGTGTAAAACATTCAAATAAAAATACATTAATTACATTGACTAATTTTGAAAAAAGTTTAATTAATTATGAAAAATTCAAAATAAATACCATAATTACATGAATAATTTTTACATGAAGCCGTTAATCATTGCAAATATTTTGAAAATCATATTGAATTCAATATCTATTTATTCTTATGTATTTCAATATTACTATTGTATCAATGTAATTAATATTTTCATCTCTTTGTCAAGAGATCAGTTGAAAAGAAAAATACATCGAAAATTTGAAAATCATAATAATCATCGCCATTGTTAATTTGAAACTGTACCCATTACATATTTTTTAATTGAATATTGTTTAATATAAATTTTAACTGATGCACGCATCGCGTGCTTATAGTGCTAGTTTATAATTAGCCAAGGAACCGAGGTATCTTTCTCGAGTTTCTTACTGCGGATCTCATAAGCTCGATTGTGTGGAGTTAGTTTGTAATGATATATATTGTGTCTTTGGCCCTTATTGTTGCTGGCAGTGATTCTTTCTTTAGTTTCTTACAGCTTCATTATCATCCATCTTTGATGTTACAGGGCAGGAAGAAGAAGTGATCTTGAAGGAGAGGGAGCGTTATGATTCGAAAAGGGTAGCTTATACGTGAGATGAAGCGCATACGAGATGAGGATGGTTCCCGTTCAATAATTTTCAAATCTTGAACCGTCGTTATGCCCTTTAAATCTTTTAGGAAAAGGGGCATTTAGCGAGTTTACAAGGTGCATATGTGTTTTAATTGAACTGATTACTTGCATTGCATTGGTGCATCCATGATAGTTGAGAATAAAATATGGAACTTTTTCTTTGCCTTTATGGGCATGTGAGCATATAACTTTTGCAGTGAATTGAAGTGCGAAATTCCGGTAGGCTTTGACTTGGTAGATCATAGATACGTTGCTTGTAAGCTTCATGGACTGAATGCCAATGGAGTGAAGAAAAGAGCAAGCTACATCAGGCATGCTATCCGAGAGTAATAACATTCACAAGACTTGGTTCATAATAACATTGTTCGTCTCTGGACACTTTTGAGATTGATCAAAATACATTCTGCACTGTTCTCGAGTTTTGTAGTGGTAAGCATTCTTAATGCAATAACCTTATTTGTTCTAACCAGTCTTTCCTTTGTGTTCAGTTCAAGTATTTATTCCTGATTCATTCTAATTTTATAAAATATATCCTTGTCAGGCAAAGATCTTGATGCCGTTCTTAAGGCAACAACAGATTACCAGAAAAAGAAGCAAGAAAATTATTGTGCAAATATTCCAGGCTTGTTTACATGAACAAGAGAACACAAAAGATTATTCATTACGATTTGAAGCCTGGGAATGTTCTTTTGATGAGCTTGGATGCAAAATTAACAACATTGTTAGTGGAGCTCTTTTGTAGTTTTGCATGGCCGAGTATTATTGGCCCAAAATAACTCTGTAAATATGTAGCATCAATCCATAGACAGTACTCGTGAGAGTTTATATTTGTGTATACGACTGTTATGTTATATTCAAATTTATTTTGCATATTATTTTGTTTCCGTATATAATTTTTTTTATATATTACATTTACGCAAAAAAAAAATGGTTTAATATCCACGAATTAAAAAAAAAAAGCAAAAAGCACATTTAGGACCGCAAATCGGTCGCTAACTTCAATTTCCATGTATTTTTTAAGAGGGAAATTGCATCTTAGCGACGATTTCGGTCGTTAATGCATTTTTTTGGAGGGAAAAGACATTAGAGACCGATCTGTGTCGGTTGCTAATTAGAGACCGAAAGTCGGTCGCAAGATCTGTGCGGTCGCTAATTAGCGACCGAAGGTGGTCGCTAATGGCTTTTTCCCTCCAAAAATTGGAGGGTTCCTGAGTCTCTAGTCGGTCGCTAACAATTTGAGCGACCGAATTTCGGTCGCAATTTTTGTGCGACGAAATTCGCGACCGCTAGCGACGAAAATCGGTCGCTAATGGAGCGACGTAAAATCGGTCGCTAATGACGGTTCGCCGAGCGTGTTTTTTCTTGTTGAGGAGGTTTTCAAGTGTTCTAAAGGTTCGACAAGGGTTTCTAAGGGTCTGAAGCTACGTCCTTGGACTTCGACATCATGTTGCGAGGTAGTTTGAGCCAACAACTCAATTCTAAACCCCCTTTGCATGCTTATTTAGAAATTCGACTTCTATGTAATTTGCATGTAATATTGATAACAAACGATTTGACGATTCAAATTAAAAGCAACCTTAAGCGTAACTTTAAGTTCCTCGCACGAGTGCTTGCATGCTTGTCTCACAACTATAATATGCTTTAACAAGACCTGCAAATTCGTGTTTCACGCCTAATAAGAAATAAGGACAACCGGCATTAGGCTCCTGGAAGTACAGAATTAACAACACATGCCACAAACAAACTAGACACTATTTGTATAGTATTCGTTAAACACCCGCCAAGTAATATTGCATGCTTATAGTTTAAAACGGAAAACTATTTGTTGTTGTCTTTCGGACAATGACTCGCAATAACTGAGTAGAGGCGCTGGGGTCTGTGCACTACTTCACCATTACCCTTGTCCCCAATCCAGACCTTTGGTGCACTACAGACATGGAGTCCTCACCTTGCTTTATTCATTATAGCCAAGGCTTAAAACGGGTTCTGCAGCTTCCCAAAATAAGTGCGGTGGCGACTTCTTACTCATTCGAGTATAAACACACAAACTCCATGCATACTCACAATATGCAAAAGCAAGAATTCAATTCTAGCAGACAAACGAGCCACCCTTAAATTGTACCCTCCGGAGCAGAGGGACCAGACCCAGTCCGGCCCGGTGACGCCCCGGCTCCTGTATACTAAGCAATATACAAATCTTTTTCTATCTATCTTTTTCGTATAAGCCATAAATAATGCTCCACGTCTTATCGAACATCAAAGAAAAATCTACGGAGTACGTGCACTACAAAGCTATCCAAAATCTCACTCTCACTCAAATCACCCACAAAACACAGATCACTCACAAAATCCAAGGTTCTCCAATCCGTCGCAACTTTTGGAGTCGTTTCTTTGCGAATCTAGGTACAAATTCTGAGGTTGTTCAATCTAACTCTTTCTCTTCTCTTCTTATTAATCTAGATCAATATTATACATCGAGTTTCATTTTTTTAGTTTTTAATCATGGAAATTCTTTTATTTTCAATCGTTTTTGCCTTATTGCAATCGTTCTAATTATTTGTCAATGCTAACGATCTCTTTTGTTGTGATAAGCGATTCAATTGGAAGCAAAGCTTTTGATACACTAAAGTTTGTCCGMATTTGTGTGGGAAGCGATACAAGGTAAGTAGATTTGTATATATTTGAGTTTTCAATTCTTGTATATTATTATTCTTGATTTTCATATATGTTTATGACGCTTTTGATTGCTTAAACAAGACCCGAAATTGTTTAATCACATTAAATTCAGATTAATTGTGGACGATCGGATTTTAGGCTCCGTATTAATTTGATGAATTTGAAGATGTCACAATTATTAGGTTAGGTAGGGGTACATGCATAAGGTTTGAATTAATTGAATTTAGATAGAACCTAATAATGTCAAGAATAATAATTGTCAATTTATGCCTCCCTAACTCAAACTTTATTTACAAATTAAGAACATAGTATTTAACTAAAAGGTAAAACTTGATATAACATTAATCAACGTGAAATTTATAGCAATCAATTATGAAATTAATCAACCTACCTAAAATAAGTATTGTAGCTAGCAATTTCCATTATAAACCCACTTTGTAATCAATTAAGTACTCCGTACAAACATTGTCTTTCACATTTTTGTAATGTTTTAATTGTATTTTACTAATTATCTATGAACATTTCTTACAATTAATTTCTTTGATAATCAATATGTCAAAGGGTTTTTTTTAGCTTATTGATCTTTTGCACCTCATGAAGTCATGTTTTTTCATCAATATTTTTGCGTGATGATAAGAAAGTTTTTCAATTTGTATTACTCATAAAAGTTTCAATTTTTTTTAACCAACATACAAAAAATATCCTTAATAAGTTAATATTTTGATGTATTTCGTATTATTCATCTTTTTCCCCATCATCTTATTAGTGCAAATSTGCAATGAATGTTATTGATGAAARTTTTTGTCATTCTTGCTCATTCAGTCATTAGACATAGTGTATGAATTTGATTTTTAGCTATATATAAAAGAAGCATTAAGATCAATTATTACATTGTAATATCCGGCACGCATCGCATGGAAAAAATACTAGTTATTTTATAAGCAAGCATTGAACAAAAGTTGAGTGGTGGCTCAGCATCACGCGTCAGGAACTCAAGATCCGATCCTCTGAATTTGTAACATAACTCCACAATGTGAAGTTGGGTTAATCCCAACCATCATAATATATCAATGGCTCTTATAATCCCAAATTATGGAAATTAATAATTAAAAAAACCACTAGCAACAAAACAAAATGAGGAGTATGTACAGCGCGGTTAATTTTCCCACCAAAATCAAAATCTATAATATCTATTTCCCACTATTCCAATACTATATATCTACAAATTTAGAATAAAAACCTATACAACTTSTTTGATCWATGAATGGCAGAGAGCTAATTTTTTCCCCTACATCAAACATCCTAATTAGTTCTCTTTTAAGAAGATTGAAGTTCTTGTCATGTAACTATTTCGTTCAATCTAGAAAGTGTGRCTTTGTACCGATTTTGTTGATCATAATCAGGATTCTTACCATTCATATTAGAGGTAAGCACAACTAACAACTATTATCTAATAGATTCATCGTTTGTTTCGTTCACAACAATCTTTTTTACCAGACCCTGCGACTAGATTTATGTCAATCGATTGTATACTCTATCCATGATTTAGCCATACATGTCTAAAGTTTTACACTGTCAATTTTACAGTAAACACTATTCAAGTACTGTCTAAAATATTAAGCATGAATATGTATTTAATTTTTAATTTATTACTAAAAATGATTTTAATGTATATGTAGAATGACAGATAGCTTGTCGGCAAATGAAACAATCAAATATATAGAGATATTAGAAAGTTGGATTTCTTGTGTTGGTATGAAATTTGACTCGGTGGATCATGCTTGGACTTTTGATTAGAATATGGAGGGAAAATGGGATTTAATGATCGGAAGCAATACGCGAACAAGAGAAGCTTTCGAACAAGAGAAAAAAGATGGGCAAGTGACTTCTAGAAGATTGTTTGTTCAAAGGATGGTTTTTCGTCAATCTGATAAGCGAGATCATATGCAACTAGTCCTCTATCTGAAACAGAACTGGTTGAAAGGTTAGTATTGAATAAGAAACTGGAAAGTATGTTATTGATGAGTTTGTGTCAGAGATAACCATGGACTTCACTCTCCCAAAACGACCCACTTGTTGTCATCACAAAGGAAGATTACTGAAGTACAAGCTACTAAATTGAAATTGCTTATGTTTTTGGAATTTGGCCTAGAGTAGCCCATGAGTTCATAGGTGCACGTGTTGGAGGATCAACAAATGTTGGCTACACCCATTGAGACCATAAAAATTATTACGAACTAAGCGCCAAAGAGATTATAAGTATGGGGAAGCAGGAATTTTGTTAAGATATTTTCACTTGCAAACAGTAAAGAATCCTTTTTTCAATATTCAATCCAATTAGATTGTGAGGAACAAATATCAAATATTTTCTAGGCAATGCGAAGATGCTTATTGATTATGCTTTATTTGGAGATGTAGTTGCCTTTGACACTACATTTTGGTACAAACACTAACATTAGCCACTTGGTATTGTTGGGTTAACTTTCAGGGAGACAACAGTTTTTGGTGCTACTTTTATATGATGAGACAATTGAGTCTTTTAAGTGGTGTTGAAAACATTTCTAGCAACACACAAAAATAAGCATCCAAGACATTGTTCACTGACAAGATATTGCTATGGGAAGGCTATTGAAGTGATGATGCCAACGGTGTGCTCTGCTACTCCGACGTCGTCCATAAGGTCGTCGTACCGATGTCGACACGACACGACACAACACCGTACGGGTTGGGATACGTTGTGATACGACATTTTTACACTAGGATACGCCTAAGTAAAAGAAAAGAGAGTGAGAGAAACAGATCTGCTAATTCAGGCGACGGTTTGGGCTGATATCTTCTCCAGTAAATAGATCTGATATTTAATGTTTGATTGATAGCAGTCTTTCTACTGTTCTGCGGCGAGTATGTTAAAGAAATGAAGAAAAACCTTTGATTTTCTTGTTTTATTGGAAATGGTTGCTCTGTTGCTTACTTTACTAGCATTTCCTTTTTCAACTTCCTTTTTTTTAAAAAGTCAAGTGATCTTTAATAAGTTAACTTTCTTTCTATCTTATTTATTTTTTATTTTTTTGAAAAAGCTTTCTTTTTTAGTATTTAATAAGTAAGTATATCAAAGAACTATGTACTCTAGACATTTTGAAAGCCGTTATATATTTATATAGAGGGCCCATTGCCTAAATTAATTTAATTGCCATTTAAAAATTCAATATATTAAAATATGACCCTAAAGTAAAAACATTTATTTTATTTTTTAAAAAATATTGCCATCTCGGTCCGTGTCCAATGTAAGGACGTTGTCCACGTATCCTAATTTTCAAAAAACACATATCCGACATGCGGATCCGCACCAGTGTCGGATACCGTATCTCGAGCCCATGTAACTTAGACGGTGTGTCTATGGATTGTGACTTGGCATTCACATAAAATGCAAACAAGCACTTGTTATGTTATGGATCACATTTTTTAAAGAATTCAAGCTTGATGTATGAGATTAAAGAAGAGATGATTTGTGAAAAGAAATTTGAAACAGGTTGTGGAAAGTTATAGAGAAAAAGAAGTGGTTAGTCAGTATTTATTTTCGTTAAAAATAACTGGGTGGAGTGTTACATGAAAAATGTGTTTTCGTTGGGAATGCGTAGCACTCAGTAATGGATAGCTTCAACAGAGATTTAAAAGATTACCTAAAATGCACAATGGATATAATGCATTTTCAAACAATTTGAGAGAGTTTATCTTGTCAATGGTATATACAATGCATTTTTCAAGGCATTTTAAAACTGCATGAAATTGCTTTTGTCAATGATCGGCCAATACTTGCTTCTGTCAAGATGACAACTCTCTTAAATATATTATATCATTTTAAAATATATTATCTTGTCATGCTTGAAATTCCTTGATACCGTGAATATCAAATTGGTTCCAAGAAATATATTTAAAATGTTGGACTAGAGAAGCAAGGACTGAAATTGTTCGAGAATAGCTGGTAAAACTTTTCTTAAAGATCCTCAGTTGGATGTCACTCTTAGATAGATACAAACTTTGTGTTTAAAATTTGTAAAGTTGCTTCAAGAGCATCAAATTTGTAGATTTGTCAACATTAGTGTGGAGAATGAGTTGAATAATCAACTCTTAAGGTTGAGATGTTACTCTTGAAACCTAAAACTAGACAAAGAGGACCTATTTACCTTCTCAGGGGAATGAAAATAGCAGCAAGGTGAACCAGAGAAAACCTTTGTTAGGAGTATAAAAGAGACTCTTGAAGCCAAAAGAAGGGAAAAAACAGGGGAACGAAGAAAAGTTGGATTGAAAATTTTATGATGTTAATTCTGAGCATCTAATTCAGATCAGCAAAAAAAAAAAAAGGCAAGAGAAGGTTTAAATCACACAAACAAGAAAACATACCACCCAATATAATTATGTACTCGATCCATATAAGTTGACGGTAATAACTTTTTTCATTCCTTTGGTAAACAAACACGTGAAAGAGATGCTCAGAGGGTTAATGTACAACAATTAGTGTCATCTAGTTGTAACTATCAAATACCATATGTGCCATACAAAACTAATACACAACTACTCATGGTAAATAAATATCAATTTACTATAATACAAAATGAAGTGYCATACAAGACTTATACACAACTACTTTTATCTTTTATGGCCTTTGTACCTTAAAATGTAGTGTGAAAATAATGGAACTCAAGCTTCTTTGTGTTGTTATCTGTGGAGGGACACCCCATTTTCAAGTCAGGTATAATCACAACTTTCAACATTTTGTACTTAAGTTTATATAATCTTTTAACTTGCACTGATTTTCTTTTATGTCATTGTAGGCGTGTGCCCTTATCGGGCCTACGTCCTACGTCGATTTCGTTCATGGGCTTGAGCCACGGATCCCGCACGTGAGTTCATTGGGKTAGTGTTGTCGAGTGGGGAATCGCCACCGTGCCTATACAGGTTAATCATGGACGCCCGAAACATTGGTGCCAAGTAAATAGCCCCACTGTCTGATCCATTAACCAAGTCGTGGGTTCGGGGACATGGTACGGAAAGAATCTTTGACCCAATCCGCTCGCATCTAGYGGCCTCTACTCGGTCTCATTGCAATTCCATTCGATCAAATCCATTGAATACACAAYAACTTAGCAATTTTATCCTTAAGAAGCATTCTAGCCTTAGCAATTTATAAAAAGAGTGAGTTTTTATTATGCAAAAATCACTACCTAGCCTAGCTAATTRTTGTGATCACTTCAAATTAATCAAATTAATAAGGTGCTTAAAATCCGTTTGTCCATGATTAATTTGAATTTAATGTGATTCCACAATTTCTGGTCTTGTTTAAGCAATTAAAAAGTGTCTCATGCATAAACAATAACGATATATATATATATGTGTGTGTGTGTGTGTGTGTGTGTGTGTGTGTGTGTGTGTGTGTGTGTGTGTGTGTGTGTGTGTGTGTGTGTGTGTGTGTGTGTGTGTGTGTGTGTGTGTGTGTGTGAGACAATGATAATTGCGCAACAATAGAAACTCAAATATACGAGTCAAACTTACCTTGTATCGCTAAATCCGTAAAGATACAACTCCGAAAGCTACGAGGATTCGAGGGACTTTTGATTTTGAAAGTGATTTGTGTTTGTGGATTGAATTTGAATGAGAGAAAGGTTTTTGAGAACTTTGAATTGCACTTCCAATACTAATTTTTGTTCATGTTAAAATAAGCACCGAGAGCATGTATTTATAGGCGTTTTGGGGAAGGATACGATCAGATAGCAAAGACTAGTTCTATCTATCTTTTTTCTGATATCTTTGGGAATTTTTACATCTATATCTTTTGGATCTAATCTTTTATCCGAATTAACCTTTATCCGCTTTTGGATTAACTTGGTGGACATGATTAATCTTCTAGAATATTCCGGATCATTCCTGAACTATCTAGATTTATCTACGAATTTCCGAATTCATTTAATTTCGGAAATCATTTTTAAAAACTTGTAAAAATCATAGGAAATCAACGAAAAATCAGAAAAATAATCTAAAAATGTTGGCGAACTCAGAAAAATGAGAACAACAAAACGAAATTTGAGAAATAACCTATAAAAAATATTCTAAAAAATCCTAAAAATAAAGAAAAAAGCCTAAAATTAGAAAATCTAATAACATAGACTAAAGCAATCCCCACCCTTTCATATTTTTCCTCCCAAAGTTCCCTCCTATCCCCACCTTATTAATTATATTTATTTATTTATTATGAATTATTATTATTATATTATTTATATTTATTATTGCATAAAAATTATAAGAAAACATTTAATTAAGGTTAATAATTATACTTTGGATAAAACTATAAACATTTATTAATTGATATAAATAT
>SNQN01004706.1:0-10224 GCA_008642245.1 Bassia scoparia | reverse complement strand
AGGATGAGGGTGAAAGCCGCGAGGGAACATGCGTGGGGGGTAGCAGGAGAATTTGAGGGGTGCGGGCCGGAAGAAGGTGCGGGGGATCAGGAGGAAATGAGAGGGGAGGAGGAGAGGGATTATGGGGGTGGGTAGGAGAGGGAGGGCAGGGCCCGGAGGGGTCGAGGTAGAAGGAGACGGTATGGGAGAGGGTAGAGGATGGCGTGTGTGAGCGGGAGGGTGAAGGGGTGGGGAAGAGGGAGGGTAAGGGGTGAGAGGTGGTAGGCCGGACGGTCGTCAAGCCTGTTGTGGTAGGTCGGGTGGGATGGTAGGGGCGGCGGGAATGCGGGGAGAGAAGGAGAGGAGGCTCGAGGAGTGCCAGAAGAGGCGGGAATTGGGGGCGAAGGAGGATGGAGTGAGGGAGAGTGGGATGTGTGAGGGGTGAGGGGTTGGGAATTGAGAGGTGGGGTTGGATACCGGAACATTACACCGGGTACCCACTGAGTACGTTCCAAAATTTGACTGAACGTCACCGGTCCTCATTTTGAACAGTCGATCCACGGTCCACAGTACCGGATGGGTTAATTGTAATAAGAGCAAAGAACAATCACAAAACCATTACAAAACAAGTATACCTACAAGAAAACATGATCTCCTATTCTCCTTAAAAGAACAAATACCTTACCATTGAACATGTACATTGACGTAGAAAAAATAACCAATCATAGAACACATTCATTGCATAGAACTATAAAATAGGGAAAATAAAGCACTATAAAAATATACAAAAAGAAATAAATTAATTCAGATGATAAATTTTAAATTTTTGAAAATTGGGTCAAACAACATATCTGGAGTCCTAAACAAAGTCCGCTTTTACTGGAATCAAAGTCCACATTTCATGTGAACTTCCACATATACCCCCAACTACTTCTCCCACTAACTACCTCACATGACCACCATCGTTAACCAAATTCCGTCTCGTACTCCTAGATCACCATCGTAACTAGGGATGAGCAAAAACAGTGGGTATCCAGTCCGGTACTTGGAACCGGTTGGATCGGTACTGGTTTCAAAAATGAGGAACCGGTTGTGACCGGTTCCAGGTCCAAAAATTTTGGAACCGGTACTCAGTGGGTACCCGGTGGTACATGTTCCGGTATCGGGTACCCGGCACCACCGGTTTTATAATCGGTACCCGGTAATTGGTTATGACTTTTGAGTTTAATAAAATACATTTGCTAAGGCCCAAAAGCCCAAATTATATAAACAATAKAAACTTGAAATACTATTGTATAAAGCATTGTGCTTTTGTGGCCAAATACACATGCACAAGTATGAAATTAGCTAGGATAATCTTTGCTTTTTATTTATTTTTATTTTTAAAAAAAATCTAATCGGGTAACCGGTTTCGAAACCGGTTCCCAGCATTTCCGGTACCAATTATCAGGAACCAGTCGGTTCCGATTCTATCCAAAATGTTTGGGTACCCTGTCTTGCTCAACCCTAATCGTAACAAGTCAGAATTGTAGTCGGAACACATCGAAAGAGTCATCGGAAGAGTAATTTGAGGCCGCCAAGGTTGGACGCCCAACACAGRCGATCAAACCATGGTTCCCACGCCTAGAGAGGGACCATGGTTCCCACGCATAGAGTAGGCGCACAGACCATGGTTCCCACGCCTACAAGAGGCGTGTGGTCAATTTTTGCATGAAATTAAGATCTTACATGATCTTGCATGCATCATGCAAGATCTTAATTCCATGCAAGAATAGACCACACGCCTCCAGCAAATCTTATGGAAGAGAAGAAGGAGTGCAGTCAATAAAAGAATAAAAGAGAACCATGGTCCCTACGCCTACTCTAGGCGTGGGAACCATGGTTTGGTCGCCCAGATCTGACGCTAAAATTATGGTTTGGTCGACTGTGTTGGGTGTCCAACCTTGGCGGCCCCAAATTACTCTTCCGACGTCTCTTCTGACGTGTTCCRCCTAYAATTTTGACATGTTACGATGGCGATCCAAGAGTACGGGACGAAATTTGGTTAACGATGGTAGTCAACGGTACATTGCGGTGGTCAATCAATTTAGGTGAGAGAAGTAAGTTGGGGGTATGTTCGRAAGTTCACACAAAAAGTGGACTTCGATTCTAGTATTAACGGACTTCGTTTAGCATTCCCCACAACATATATATTTAATGCTCAAACTTAGTCTCACAACTTTAAACATTTTCCATTAAAAGTGTTGTCCAATTGTTAGGACTTAGGAGGAGTGTTGTATGACATGAGATTATTAAGGTAAAGGTATTTTTAAGGATATTATCCCTTTGTGTATATTAATAGATTATACCACTATGTTGTAGGTTACTAATTGAATCGTCAGATCTTTGTAATCGACATAAACTCTGCAATTTGTGGTTGGTGATTGGAGTGAGTTTTGGGAACGGATAATACTTGAGTTTTATGGGGAAAGGAGAAGTATTCGACATTACGAGTTACGACTAGGCTGGTGTCCACTCTTTGGACTCAGTCGAAGTCCAAACCAATCTGTCCAATAAGACTATATTGGATGACTTTCTAATTTGGGATTGGATTCGAACTCAAATTTTTTTGAAATGTCGGATTTTCGGATTGGATTCAGACTAAAAATGTGAGTCCCAAAAAGTCCATCCAATCCAAATAGTCGAACTACTTTAAATATATATTTAAAATTATTATTAATAAATATTAATATAAAAATTATAACACTAAAATTATTCTAGGTCGAAAACTTTGCTTTATTTCGTGTTGAAGATATGAATACTATTCTTTATTATATTTGTATGATGATCAAGGGTATTTCTTATATGTGTGATTTTGTGGTGTGGATTTATGTTTGTATTGAATTTGATTTTTTTTTTTTTTGAATTTAATTAATTATGATTTTTTGATATTTATTTAATGATTTATGATTTTTTTGTTTAAAATTGTTATTAATTTGAATTTGGGATTTCGATTTTTTTTTTTTGGGATTTTAATTTGGATTAGATCAGATTAAACTTTAAATTGGATTGGATTTGAGCTAGAGAAAATTAAAATCAAATTTTATTCCGAATTGAATTGTGAGAGGCTTCAGTCCAATCAAAAACAAATAGGACACCCTTATACTACTACAGTAACAGCTCGTTTGTGTGTTAACCAACCACACCTATTATTCGGTTGTGGCTGGGCACAAGACATAACGGACTCCTTATGTTCCGTACAGTTTAAAACCTACGTTAACTACTATAAAAGCAACATTAATTCCAAAAATACATAATTCCAAAAAACTCCAGCGCCGCCATAATTCTCCTCAAGCTTTCTTCCTCCTACCTTATCACTCTCCCTTCTCTTCAATCAACCTTTCACTCCTGCTTTCTCAAGCTTCCTCCATTCTGCTTTTCCTCAAAGCTAAATTCTGTAAAAAAATGAAATCACCAAATCAAACAGCAATTCTCAAATATCATTGCGCATGAAGATTCGTTACAGCATTTGAAACTCAATATCGAGATGATACAATATTGCAAGCAAGAGTTGACAAAAAAGAAAACAAGCCTATCAACGATTCTTAACACAGGAACATATCGATATTAACTATTTTTAAAAAATGTCAAAATTACTATTCTGAACTAAGATTTACTCTTTAGCTAACAGTGAACTACTTTTTGACATCATATCAACACTTTTAAAAAATATGAAGAACTATTGTTCACAAATGTTACGAGGATTACTTTTCATAAAATATTTATGAACATACTTTTCATACTATCATGAACTCTTTCAGGAAATATATGAACCTTTCATGAATGGGAATACTTTACATATTGGAACTACTTTTCACAAATATGTGAACTAGCTGTCACAATATCTTGAACAACTTTTATGAAAAATATATTAAATACTTATGTAAACTCAATATTAACATTTTCTAGATCATAATAGAACTACTTTTTAAAAATACATATGAACTCTTGTTCTTAGATAACATCAACTACGCCTCTTACTATTTTAATGAATATATCATGAAATACTTATTAATATGTAACTGGTTATATTAATAATCAATATTACTTTTCTAAAACTAAGATCTACTCAATTCTACGTACATGAACTACTGTTCTCGAATCATAAACTAGCTTAAAAGATCAACTATTATATTTCCTTAAAATGTACGAGCACTTTTCAAAAATAATATGAACTACTATTTTCAGAAATAATTGAACACTACTTTTTCAGAAATATAAACTACTTTTCAGAAAAATATAATGAACTACTTTTCAGAAATATTTGAACTACTTAATTCATATATGACTACTTTCAGAAATTATTATAAACTACTTATAAATAATCAAAACAGATGTATACAATATTGAACACTTACTTTTCCTAGTAATATGAAACTACTTTTTTAATCATATGAACTACTTTTAAATAAATATCAAACAGAATGATATAACAAATATGAACTGATATGAACTATTTTAATCATATAACTACATTTTATAATATGAACTAGCTTACTAATAGATAACTCTAAGCACAAACGAATGTACAACAATATTAACTTAACAAACCTCTTTAAAAGAAAGTCAAAACAACACAAACTTTAGCATAAGAAGTAACATACCTTCAAATCTTTAAAAAAAGCATACTGCAACTGATTCTCAAAACATGCACGCTAGAATCTTCACACAATTCACAGCTATAATCTTAAAATGCGAACCTTTCTTCACACATCACAGCTTAATCTTACATCCAAACTATACAAGTTCAAATGTGCTTTGCAAAGTATAAGAATTTAAAAGATATGAAATAGGATTTTACAAGAAAACAAACAGATAGAAAATCAAAAAACTCAAAAATTGAAAAAATATCTTCATTTTATTGCATAACTTCATTGAAAAAACACAGATCTACTAGAAATCAAATACAGAAAAAACAAAGTGAGAAGAACGAAAACAAAACAAGAAAACCGAAAGAAGCAAAAAAATAAGCAAATAGAAATAGAGAGAGCGAAGACAGGAAGAGAAAACGAGAGAAACAAAGAAATAACAATAAGAGGAAGCAAGACGAAAGAAGAAAGAGACCTCAGAGATGAACATTTTGCGAGAGAAAAAATTTGTCAGAGAGAGACCAGAGAGAAATTAGAGAAGGAAACGAAAAAGACAAATAAGAAGACCAAATGAGATGAAATGTAAAGAAACTATAAATAGTGAATTTTAAAGGCATCTATTGAAGCTACTTCCTTAAAAGATGCACTAGACTTTTAACAAAAGTTCCATGCATTGCAACAAAAAAAACCAACATTAGACCTTTACTTAAATCTAAATCAACCTACTTTAACATACTATAACCTACTTTGACATAAAATGTAATTTGTTCTTTAAAAATTACCTAGAGTCATGACTGGGACCATGCCTCAATAGAACACACCATGCTAAAAACACTACTTCTTCATAAGAAGCTGTATACTTTTTAACGAACGAAATGACTACTTTCAAGAAAAAATAATACTACTTTCTATACAGCTTCTTCTATCTTTTTGCAGTGGTTGCTGAATCAAGTGAACTCAACCAATTGTCAACCTCAAGAAAAGCAGTCACATCAAAGATGACATGCAAGATTCAAATGAGAACCGCAGGTACACGGAGGCTTCTTAGTGGATTCACAGTGAACTATTTCCACATAACTACAATTACATTTTGAAATAATAAAAACTACTTTGTTATATCTGAACTAACTTTCTGAATCATATGAACTGTACTTTTAGGAGTATTGCTAAAGAATTATCGAAGCTTTAAAATGCATTCACAAGCAGTGGGATTTGGATCAGCATGTCAACTCAAGATCATAACAAGGCACATCCAAAAAGTCAGGGCAAGAGAATTAGATGCAACAAAGCAGGATTCTCTGCAACAAGAGAAACCATCTCTTATAACCAATCAGCAACCAGCAGCAAGAACAAGGACACAAAGAAAAACAGGAAAAAAGGAAAGTCGGCAGTACAAAATGGATGCAAGCAACATAACGATCTAAAAGTAAGAGCAGGATGGTACCATGGGCGGTGATTGACCACGCATGGCCATATCAGTCGCATTATCAAGGAGAGAGATATCAAGCGCCAGATCAAATAGAAAAATGATAGAAGAAAAACGAGCCATAGACACTGTGCTTTCACGCAGGTCTGCGACCACTACTTTCATGAATTAAGACACTATTCTGCTGAATTATGACAACTACTTCTAAATTATAACACTACTTTCGCTTGAATTTATGAGAACTCACTTTTCAGTTCTGAAACTATCAATACTCTCTACAATCTTATCAGTAATACTGGTCTACGAACGGTCTCAACAACCACCACAGTACTATAACCTAATGGGCAGTAGGAAGCAGGAGGCACTGATGGCAGTGGACACAATGATAGATCATCAATTCATCAAGACAAAAAAATGCAGAAACTCGAAGGCGGCGATGCACCGCAATAGTTATGATTTAACTGTAGTCAAAGCAAACGAAGATCCGGATACTTTTTAGATTCAAAAATAGGGGGAGAACGACAGTCGAACAAGCTTACTGCCAATTATTTAGACGGACTCCGAAGATGAACCCGATGACTAGTACCTTTATGATGATGTGTGCATTTTTGATAAACTTAGAAACAGTCCTTCAATCTGCTGCACCAATCTGTTTGGACTCACAATCAACTGCAAACATGATGTTTGTGCTTTTGCTGACAAACAGAAGAACATTTCAACTGGGTTTGAACACTTTCAAAAAAGTCCTTGGGAGGAAACGAACGGTACAATATACCAGTCACAGATTTAGCAATGGCATGAATAGGAAAGGTAATAAAATTATAACTATTTTCTGAATAATCATATTGAATTATAGGTAACTTAAATTGAACTCTGTTATTATTATGACTCTTTACTTGGCTACTATTACTTGGCTATATGCACGATCTTTCTTAGTTATATGAACTACTTTTCTTACTTATATTGGAACTATTTTCTTAGTTATATGAAACTACTTTTCTTGTGCATATGACGTACTTTTCTTAGTCTATAAATACTTTCTTACGTTCTTGACTACTCTTTCTTCAATAGATGAACTACTTTCCTATGTTATATAACTAACTTTACTTGAATGACATTGAACTACTACAGAATTCTATAACTACTTTTCCTTGTTAATTGATCTACTTTTGATATTATGAACCTTTTTTGAACCGCTATATCGAAATCCGTTGTTAAGAACTAAAGTGTCTCCCCGAAGAGTACAGTTGACTGAATACCGCGTTCTGCGCCCGTGGTTTCGACTTAGAAAAGATGCTCTTGAACTCACAAAAAGTTGGAATACGTAAAAAGATCATACATACTCTGAAAGTATGAGCAAAGGACAGTAAGCGAAATGGGAAAAATCTCGGATCTGTGCTCTCTTTTTAATTTAAATTTTGAAATTATTTCCTATTTTAGGTTTTCTTTTCTATTTAGGTTTTTTAAAGATTAATTTATTTGGTGCTCTCTCTTGATCCGACTCTCTTTATGCGATCTCAACAGCTACTCTCCACCTTTTTCTCCAAGATTGTTTGGGCTGCGGAAAAACCAGCTCATTTTAGATTATTTATCTAGACGTTATTTCTTATCCGATTTTCTACTGATTTTTATAGTTTTCCGCAGCACATCTGACATTAGAACAAAAACCGACACTAGCAATTATATACGACGAAACCGACTTACCCCTGGTACATACGTGGAACCTCTCTTTAGCACTCCTAATTAGTCGAAAACCTCCTTGCCTTGGAGAAGTCAAGAGGGTGGCTCATGCATTGGATGTTTTTTTCCCATCTCACGGAATCAAGACTAGCACAAATTCAAATTAGCCAATCACTATATACTGATGCGAATAAAGTCGGAGGAAATCGCTCAAAATAGCGTCCGCAGAGTCAATCGTGAAATGCAATTTTCTCGTGCTAAGACCTGCGTATATTACATCGCGCCTTAATTGGCAGTCGAAGTATATATGCGCAGCCGCATTTGCAGGCGGCGTCAGTACTAGCGCAATGTGCCTGCGTTTTGTACCTCTTTCTTCTTTTTTAATGCGATGGCGAATAATAATCTCTATATATTTCATATATGTGTTGGCTAGTAAACTGTATATATTACGCAAAGAGATACCTTCTGTATTAACGGACAGAACAAAATAAAATATGCTAATAATACGAGCTCAGTTCTTGAATTATACTCACTCCATCCGTGACTTAAACAATCGTGACGCTCGTATAGTCACCTCTACAGAGTGCCGTACACACATCACGCTATCTCTCACAGCTTACGCACTCCCTAACTTGCGTATTCACACTCCCACATGCTCTCACTACTCACATCTAAACATTTGGTATTCGTTTCGTTGACGATTATTATACAGACGTGTAGAGGTCTATTCTTGTCTGTTTCGCCTAGATAATACATCAGGTCCACACCCAGTCGATAATCGCAGGATATAACTCTGAGAAAGAGTTACTCCATCCTCACACTCTCACCTATAGTCTTGTGTGTTTCTTTTGCAACTCGCGAAGACTCTCTAAGATTACTTATTCCACCAGACTTCGTAATCTAATATTATTTGAATTTATCCATCAATTTGTGAATGATTCTGCACGTTTGTTCATTTGATCCTGCTCAAACTGATAAGAATCTGCTGAGATTTGTTTTTGCACACGTTTCAATAAGTTTTCTTCTATGCTTCTTTATCTTTTCATCCTTGTCACAGTTGTTCATAATGACTCTTGTTGTTGTACCTGTTCAGAATAACATAACATGTTTCTTGGCAGTCCATATGATTCAGCATTAGTCCTCTCGATCAGGTAGTAATCATTGTTATGTATATTTAAACTATATAACGAATTGATAAGTTGAGTGATATGCGACTTAATAGACTTGACAAAGACTGTAAGCCAAGGAAAGACTGGTTAGATACAATAACAATATATACAATTATAGTGATGTATCTTGACCGAATATCCAATGTGTATTCTCTGTTCGCGTCTTACTCTGCTACATAAACTCATATTCTATCACATTGTATTATAGATATTAAACCAAGACGGGGAATTATGCTATCAATTAAAGCTCAACGATTTATCGAGAACTCAGGTGGTGCAGAATGTTATTCTCGTGATCGTTTTCATATCTCGAGCAGTCCTTGTTATATGTTGGACTAAAAAAGCGATTTCTCTCCTCCATGGTAGAGTACTTTAATCGATTATGTGTATTATATATATGGTAAACCCACCAGTCCTTAGTATGTCTATGAGTTAGTACGTCTAATCTCGTCGTATGCTCAGCGACAATGTACAGTTATGTCTTCATGTAGACCTATTGAGCTTGCGATTTTCTGCCAATTCCGGATTGCGAGTAGGAGCAGCCGCTTACATTCCTCCGGGCGATGATGGGCTCTAGAGATCTACATGCATGACTTAGTACTCCTCATGTCCCCGAACCCATATACGCATAACTGGTTACCATAAGTCAAGAGTCGGACGTGGGGCCATAACTTATGCCCCACACACGGTTTAATTTATCCGGGGCGTCCGTGAAAACCTGTATAGGCACACTTCATCACTGCCCAAAAGTTATATCGCTCACATCCCATAAAGGCAAAGAAAAATTGGTCGGCGATTTCTTCCCATCTTTTCTCGCAACTCAATCTCATGCGGCACCAAACGCACTCACGTGCAGTGCCGTCCAATACGTGCGCCATGCACCAGCACCACGACTAAAAGCATCGCCAGATTATCAATATAAAAACAGTACCAACTGCATGCGAAGCACGCGCCGCTATACGCATGTACGGCACCAGTCGTACGAAACACGTAGCTGATTATTTTTCATTATTTAAAGTGATACAAAATTTTAAATTATTATGAAATACTATTCTTAATTAGCATTACATACTAACATTATAAAAACACATATTTTTGCTGAATATCATTGATGTTTATTTTTACTTAGATGAATTCTGCTTTGATCTACTGTACTACTTTTCTTAATATAATGGGCATTACTTTTGTGAATCCATCAACTACTAGATTCTTGATTATACATATGAGCTTACCTTTTATCAAGGTGTTTGGAAATACGACACAGAACTTTGCATATGTATGGCCATATCCATTAAAAATGCAATTTCAAGATTTGGTGCACTAAAAAAACTTATCAGAACAT
>SNQN01004705.1:17500-49647 GCA_008642245.1 Bassia scoparia | reverse complement strand
GTGAATTAATCATCAGTAATCAGTTCATTGTCAAATGTCGAATACTCGAATAGATGAAAGAGGAGAGAGAAACAAGTGAGAGAAAAGAAAGGAGAAATGAGAGAGAAGAGGGTTGTGTGAGGAATATGTATGATTGTCAGTATTATTAAAATGCCATTACTAATGAAATAATCTAAGCGGTTGATTCTGATCTGACGGCTAGGAATGATAGTTTTTAGTTTTCACCAAAAGTAAGGTTTTCATTGGATCCGGACTCTACATATATATATATATATATATATATATATATCTGTTTATGCATGAGACACTTTTCGATTACTTAAACAAGACTGAAAAATGTTAAATGACATTAAATTCAGATTAATCTTGGACAAACGATTTTACGCATCTTATTAATTTGATTAAGGAAATTTTGTGAATAACCCCACAACTTTTCGAGTTTTTGTTAATAACCCCCACAACTTTTTTTTTTTTTGTAAATAACCCTCACAACTTTGGCGTAATTATTAAAATCACCCCTATTTGAACGGAGTTTGTTAGAATATAAGTTGGAAATTTTCATGTTCAAATGGGGGTGATTTCAATAACAAGGCCAAAGTTGTGGGGGTTATTTATAAAAAAAGAAAGTTGTGGGGGTTATTAACAAAAACTAGAAAAGTTGTGGGGGTTATTCACAAAATTTCCTTTGATTAATTTAAAGTGGTCACAATAATTAGGTTAGGTAGTAATAAGTGCACGATAGAAACTCATTCTTTCAATAGAATTCTAAGGCTAGAACTCTTCCTAAGGATGCAATTGCTAAGTTGTTGTGTATTCAACGGATTTGACTGAATGAAATTACAATGAGACAGAGTAGAGGCCGTTACATGCGGGCGGATTGAGTCAAAGATTCTTTCCGTACCATGTCCCAGAACCCACGACTTGGTTACTAGATCGGACAGTGGGGCCATTAAATTGGCACCAATGTTTCGGGCGTCTGTAATTAACCTGTATAGGCACGGTGGCGATTCCTCACTTGACAACACTACCCCAACTCACTCACGTGCGAGATCCATGGTTCAAGCCCACAAACGAAATAGACGTAGAACAAGGCCCGATAAGGGCACACGCCTACAAAATGGCGAATTCACTAGGGATAATCACCGTTAGGTAAAGTGGACAAACTTGAAAGTCTCGTAATTCCATTGATCTTTTTCTTTGAATAGTGCATATTACATGTGGCCCTTCAAATAAGGTCACGCCTGAGGATCCTTGGTCTCATATGGTTATGTTCTATACTCGAGATTGCATTAAGCGAACAAACTACCTTGGTGCATGTGGTTAATTGATTATATGGCTAAGGCAAGTCCTATCGCGCCCATGCCGCGTGTGCACGTGTTACTTGATGCATGTACATAAGAGGTAATTTGGCCATATATCGCTAACGTTAGTGGTGAAATCTGGACCAAACTCTACTTTTAGGCTTGGTACCTTTTCGACTTAACCAAACCGACCATAGTCAACTTGTAGTCATGTTGTATATGTATGGGCCCTAGTCACCGTTCTTGACCCACATTCACAGTCACTTTCATATAGTCCATGGTGAAGTTGTCATCGTTCTTGACCCACATTCTCTAAAGATCAACGAAGTTCACTAAGGGTCTAATTCTTTCTAAAATAGGTGAAGTTGTCAACTTAACCCTTGCTCAGCCCTAAAAACTGTTCGTTTGAGCCCCAAGCCCAATTCATCCTTCCAAGCCAAATTCATCCTTCCAAGACTAATCCATCCTTCTAACCTAATCCATCTCTCCAAGACCAATCTAACCTTCCAAGCCCAATCCATCGTTTCAAACCCAAACTGTTCCAATCTTCCAACACCACCAAGCCCATCAACTTAACACCACAAAATGGACTTTGTCAAAGAACATATCCAAAAAAATTTCTACCAAATTTAAGAGCTAACTAACTCTATGTAAGCACTACAAACTAAAATCAATGACATGGAACGAACCTCGAGTTCTTTCGTGCCTAAGCTAGTTGAAAAGGCGATCCAGAAATCCATTGACCCCACCTTTCACGAGGCCTCGCCTGCACTTGATCCCAGCGTTTCTTCCAAACTACCTAAGACATTTTCAGCCGAAAACATACCCAAGTTCAAACCAACCGATGACCCCCGATCCCATCTTAAGGGATTCAAGACCACCATGTCACTCAAAGGAATCGACCCTACCCTTTTTCCAATAGTCTTTCCCCTTTCTTTCGAACCAATATGCCAGAAATGGTTCTTCTCGATTCTTGAGAAAGAAACGGTTACTTGGGAAAGCATCGCCTATGCATTCATGACGCGATATAATTAAGGGTAACATTCAGACCCAAACTTCATTTCTAGAGCTCAAGATCCTTATGCAAGGGGAGAAGGAGGGGTTCACCGCCTATCTATCTAGATGAAGAGAAGTTGCTGCGACACTAATTTCCGCTCCTACTGAAGAAGAGATGGTCAAAACCTTCATTGACGGCCTTGAGCCAAAGTACAAAGGTCATCTAAAGTACCGAGGCCTCACCACTTTCACAAAGGTTTACGGCATTGGAATAGTCATAGAGGACGATCTTCTTAAGGAGATTATCGAATGGTAAAAAAGAGTCAGTTCAGATTCTAGCTTTAGGATTGAATCGGAGTATTCCTCGACCTATACCGTTTGTCATGTCTTTTTTCTTTTTCGAGTCTATGTCATTAGGATTATGATTTATTTCTACATTTAGCCTTCGTGTAATGAATTCATTTGAAATCAATAAAAATTTCATTCTTTTTCTAGCCTCCATATAATTTGTACTACTAACTTTAATGGAACCAAACTAATTGGAAGAGTGGATCTCAGAATGAAATTAAGTAGTGGACATTGCTAAGAGAAGCCATCTTTATCAAACTCCACAAAAAATCATTCCTTTCCCAACACCTGCATTCATTCAATCCCTTACAACCCTTTGAGCCATAAACACTTTCATTGATCTTATCTTTCTTTCATCTCCCATATCTACCTAACCCTTGGGAAATCAAATGGTGCGACAAGGAAAGAAAATCAAATTTAAAATTCAAAGTGAAAATTCAAGTTCAATTCAAAATTCAAGCTTAAATTAAAGTTCAAATGCAAAAATCAAAAAAGTATATTGTGCACTATGGGGGGGCTACATTGGGAACTTTAATTTGAGCCTTTTCCCTTTCTTTCTTAACCCTTAACCATAGCCTCACAATACATCCACAAAAGCCCTCTCACATGAGGCATTGTCCAAATCATAAACAAGAACTACAACGGTCTGATTCCAAAAGGATACGTAGGAAGCCTCTCCTCAAGGTCCGACCYAATACCTAATAACATTTTGAAGTCCACTCTTCTAGTTGGTTTGACTCCCTTAATGATGGTAGTACAAATTCCTAGTATAGAACTCGGCATAGACTCGTGCTTGAACCAACATCATATAGCCAACCGCATCAATTCCCCATCCACTCACCTCTATTCACAAATCCCAACCTTTTCTTGTCTCGAACCTTTAGCCTATTCTTTCACACACCTTGAGGGACTCTCCTTAACTCTTCCTTAGGCTATCATATCACAATAATCTCCATAAGCTCTCCTCTAAGCATCACATCAAAGAATCTCACATTCCCCTACCTCACATAGGCGATCAACTCAAGTGACCAATTTTGGCAACTCCAAATCACATCCCAAAACCTCATACCTTACCATCACCAAAAGCTAAGTCGAAACCAATGACTCCACAAGCTTGCCTTTCCTTGCCTCACACCATCAACTCTTGCTTAAGAGACAAACCTCAACCTTGATCTAGCCAAGCAAGCTCACAAACTTGACAAAGATGGGGGCTCATCCACTGAACCTACCATCAACACCACAAACTAAGCCTTTCTCATACAGCCAAATCCATGGGTTGGGGGCTCACTCGCGATCACAAGCATCATTCGAATTGGGGTTTGAGACGACTTCATCCCACATTTTAAAACATCTTAATATTAGTCTATTTCCTTGGTCATCTCATGCATTAGGATAGACTTGCATTACACATATTGTCACTGTACACACTTCATAAGCACTATCATGCATACATACATCATCATACAAATATCATGCATACACACATTGCACAAACACACTATGCAAGCACATTGCACAAAAACATTGTGCAAACACATTGCACAAAAACAATATGCAGACACATTACACATTGAACATTGCACATTGCACCACCTCTACACGAGGCTAGGGCCCATCTTATTTGAGCTGTCAGACCACCTATACAGCATTCACAAGTCACAAGTACATGCAATCACCCTACACACGCCTATACGACATTCATCGTTATACGCAATTACTGCTAAATGCAAGTATTCATAATCACTTACAGATGCCTATATGGCATTCATTGCTATGCGCGACTGTTTCTATACGCAACATTCTTCCCGAAAAGCCAAGGTCAGCCGTAGGGAAGGCTTCCTGAGGAACGAGGCGCTTCTAAAGGACATACATACACACACCTTCCCCAAAATTTATGCTTACTAAAGGGAGCTCTCTAAAGGTTTATACTTACCAAAAGAGATTCACATACATTATTTTTTTCCCCGAAGCTTATGTTTGCTGAAGGGAAATGTCCAGAAGTTTATGCTTACTGAAGGAGATTCATATACATCATTTGTGCCCCGAGGCTTATGCTTTCCGAAGGGAGATATTCGAAGGTTTATGCTTACCGAAGGAGATTCACAAACATCATTGGGGCCCCTCTGCTTATGCTTGCCGAAGGGAGACAACCGGAGGTTTATGCTTGTCGAAGGAGATTCACAAACATCATTGGTGCCCCTAGGCTTATGCTTGCCGAAGGGAGACAACCCGAGGTTTATTCTTGCCCAAGGAGATTCGCAAACATCATTGACGCCCCTAAGCTTATGCTTGCCGAACGGAGACATTTGGAGGTTTATCTTTACCGAAGGAGATTCACAAACATCATTTGCGTCCCGAGGCTTATGCTTGCCAAAGGGAGACACCTAGAGGTTTATGCTTACCGAAGGAGATTCACAAACATCATTTGCGTCCCAAGGCTTATGCTTTTCGAAAGGAGATATCCAAAGGTTTATGCTTACCGAAGGGAATTCACACATATCTGTCATATCCCCAAGGCTTAGGAAGAGTTACTCATGCAAATTGTGACGCTTTTTTGCGTCAAAAAACGACAAAATAAGCGTCCAAAAGTGCCATGTTTTTTTGTCATCATGCTCATTTCAAATTCACTCTGCATAAGATTAGCAAACTCATTAAATAGCACCTGATTAGTAACACCAAATAAAATATCATCAACATAAATTTGCACTATAATCAAGTGGTTCCCCTTGGTCTTGATAAACAATGTTTTGTCTATTATTCCCCTCTTGTAATCATTCTCCATCAAGAAAGTAGACAATCTCTCATACCAAGCTCTTAGAGCTTGCTTTAATCCATATAGTGCTTTGACTAACTTCTATACATGATGGGGGAACAACTTGTCCTCAAAACCAGGTGGCTGCTCCACATATACCTCTTCCTTTAAGTAGCCATTTAGAAAGGCAGTCTTGATATCCATCTGAAATAACTTTATATTCATGTGAGCAGCATAAACAATCAAAATTCTAATAGCCTCTAATCTAGCTACAAGTGCAAAAGTTTCATCATAGTCAATTCTTTCTTGTTGATTGTAACCTTGCACCATAAGCCTTACTTTGTTTTTTACTATTGTACCTAGGTTATCCAATTTGTTTCTGAAGACCCATTTTGTACCAACGACTGTTCTATCTTTGGGTCTAGGTTCAAGATGCCAAACCTTGTTCCTTTGGAACTGATTTAATTCATCTTGCATTGCTAAAACACAATCAAGAGCATTTAGAGCCATTTTGTAGTTAGTTGGTTCTATACTAGACAGGAAAGAATAGAAAGCACAAAAGTTTTGATAAACACTTCTTCTTTTTTGAATCCCCTTGTTAATGTTGTTTATGATCTGATCAGGGGGATGAGAAGATTGATATTTGTAACTCTTAAAAGTAAAATTATTTTGTGCTTTCATATTTGGCTAAGAACCAGTGTCATCATGAATTTCTTCCCTTTTTGTGAAACCAGAAAGATTCATGGTCACACTGTTTCCCATAACATTTCTTACCTCTAGTTAAGGGGATGCTATTTCATCATTTTTAGGCTCAATTGTTCCCCCTAAACTTCTTAACTATCTTGCACCTGAGGAACCATCAGGTCGTGGTTCCCCTTCCAAATTTTCATTATCCTCATCTTCTCTTCTAGGCCCTCCACCATCATTGTTTGGTGGATCAAAAGGTGGACCTACGTTTGCTTGCAAATCTTTTGGAGAAACAGTAGCAAGGTTTCCCGTAAACTCCATTAGTCCAATCACTTCATTAGGTTGTACCTGCGTAATCTCAAAAGACATGTTAAATTTATCAAAGACAACATGGACACTCTCCTCAACACATAGAGTCCTCTTATTGAAGACACTATGTACTTTGCTTTGAGTAGAATATCCAAAAAAGATTCCTTCATCACTCCTAGGGTCGAATTTATCAACCTGGTTCTTCCCATTGCTATGTATGTACATAGCATTTGCATCCAAAGACACGAAAGTATGTAATATTGGGCTTTCAACCTCTAAGGAGTTCATAGGGAGTTTTATTTAACTTTGGTGTAATGAGACCTCTATTGAGAATACAACAAGCAGTGTCAAAAGCTTCACCTTAGAAACTCCTAGGGAGACCACTCTCAATGAGCTTCGTCCTCGCCATCTCCTCAAGAGTTCTATTCTTTCTTTCAACAACACCATTTTGTTATGGTGTTCTGGGGGCTGAGAAGTTGTGACTCACTCCATTTTCCCGACAAAAATCAATAAAGTCATCATTATTAAATTCAAGACCATGGTCCGATCTTACAGCAACCAGCTCGTGTGTAAGTTGGTTCTCTACCTGTATCACCAATGCTACAAACTCATCAAATGTTCATCCTTAGAGTGTAGCATAATCACCCAAGTATACCTGGAATAATCATCAACCATAACACAGACATATCTATGACCTCTTCGACTTTGTACACGCATAGGTTCACATAAGTCAATATGTACAAGTTTGAAGGGTCTACTGGTACTCATAACAATTTTAGGCTTAAAGGATATTTTAACCTATCTCCCCTTGACACATTTTGAACAAACCTTATTTGCCTCATACTTGATGTTAGGAAGTCCTATCACCAAGTCATGAGACTTAAGTTTCTTCAAGAGTGTCATGCTGGCATGTCTAAACCTCTTATGCCAAATACATTGATTATTGTGAGAAACAACTTTCAAACAAATGGACTTGTCTTGAGTAATTTGATCCAGGAAAGTAATGTAAACATCATTTCTCATGGTTCCCTCACATACAAGTTCACCTGTTTGTGAGTTAACTATGTGACAAAGGTTGGGTTGAAACTTATTTCTATTACCTTTGTCACACAGTTGTGAAATGCTCAAAAGATTATGTTGCAAGCCTTCAACATAATAACCATCATCTATTGCTTGTGAAAGTTTCTTACCTACCTTACCTATACCAGTGATGGTTCCCTTGCTATTATCTCCAAAGGTGACACTACCACCATCATAGGCTATTAGTGAAAGGAATTGCTTCTTATCCTTGGACAAGTGTCTTGAGCATCCACTATCCAAATACCAATAGCTACTTCCCTTCACTTTAGCCTACAAGAACAGATCAAGCATTAGGTTTAGGAACCCAATCTTTATTAGATCAAACAATATTATGCTCTTGTTGGTGTTTCCTTCTCCAAACTAACTTCACATGTTTGTTGTTCTTATCCACACTTTTCTTCCTGGAAGGACAATAATGAATTTTATGTTCATTCATACCATAGTGATAACAAACATGCATGTCTTTGGTCATGACATACTTACCTCTTTTGAATTCTTATATCCATATGGTTTCCTTAGGAGACCTGTTAGTCTTGGTTCTCTGTTTGGTGTAACCAAGACCAACTTTTCCCTTATTTCTTTTTTATGAGGTCAACTTATTTAATGTTTCCTGTGCACTCAATAGTTTGTTGATGTGACTATAACTATCATGAAGTTCTTTTTCCTTGGTTTCAAGTGTCTTAGTCAACACTTCGTTTTTCTCTCTTAGAAAATCAAAATCATTTTTAAAGCTTAGAGTTGTAGATTAAGTTTTGAAACCATAGGGTCATTAGTCATGTCAATCACCATTGGTTGTTTGCCTTTTCACAATTGATATATTTCAGCATGCAAATCACAAATTTTACTCTCATATTCACCAATCATATTATCAATATCTACACTGGTACTTGTAGGGGAAACATGAAACTGGGTAGCTTTAAGTGAAACAATTTCCTTGTGTGAATCTTATAGGTTGCGGGCCAATATTTCAAAGGCTTTTAAGAAAGAAGTCCTACTGCTAGAATTTGCTTTACCTCTGGATGTTGAAAAATCAAGAACTTTACTAGTGGTTGACAAGTCTCTAGGGAACCAAGAGGTTAGATCTTCCTCACCATCACTAGGATAGATTGGTTTAGAGGATCTTGCCTTTTCTAGTTCCATCTTACACTTATCCAACTCAACCCACTACTACAAAATTGGGCAAAACCACCACTTTTAAGAGACCAATTAAGTTGATTCACCGGTCTCTTAAGCTAAGAAACCGGTTATTTGAATTCAACCGGTCTCTTAAATGAATATAAGAGACCTGACATATCTAAATCGGTCTCTTATGCATTTTATAATTTTTTAATAGGAGGCCCATAGCCCATTTAACAACTGTAAAGCATATGACATKTTTTATATATTAGTACACTACTACACTACGCTACTTTTTTCATTCTTTTCTACCCACACTTTACTTTTATGATTACACTACGCTACCTCTCTCCCTTCTTTTCTATCCTTTCACAAACACAAGTTTTTTCTTCATCAATTCTTTTCCCTCTTCTATTTTTTCTAAGTCTCTAGATCTTTCACTCAACTAATTTCTTCGCTTCTCAATTTTCAATAAAAAGAATCTGGATTGCTTTGATCGATTTTCTTTGAAAACGGACTTCGATTACTTTGCTCAATGTTTACGAAATTTTGTAGGTAATTTACTTATGCATTTTTTTTTGTTTTTATTTCATTTATTTTTCTTGGATTTTTCAGATCTAAGTATTGATCTTTGATTTTTCTTGTAATTAATTCATTTGTTTCCCTTGAATTTTCATAAAATTTCGTTTAGTTTATGCTTTTCTATTTCGTTTTCAAATTTTCGGATTTTTTCGATTTTTGATTTTGAAATTTGTGGATTTTGTTCTTCGGTTTTTTAATAATTTTTTACTGTGATTTTTCGTTTGATATTGCAATTTTTCTGGATTTTTATTCTTCAATTTTGTTTTTTTAAAATATTTCGATTTTCTTTCTGCTTTTTTTTATTTTTGCAGGTGGTGGCGAGGAGTTGTGGTGGCGGCGCGGCGGGCCGGGACGAGGCAGACGTGTGATGGCGGCGAGGATGTGCGGTGGCTGCGCGACAGAGCGGTGGCAGTGTAGCAGAGCGGTGGCAGGGCTTAATATTTCAGTTTACATAATTGTTCCTCACTTCCTCATTTTCTGGGTATGTTATTCGATATTGTGGGTTCAAATTATAGTATTTTATTGTTAAATTTATGGGTTATTTTTAATTGATTTTTTGAGTTATTTTTATAATAACAAAAATTAGAAATCTGCTTATATTCATCTGGAWTCATCTCTACATTTCACTGTATGTTTTAGTGTTTTATTGTATATCTTATGTTTCATTGTTTTTTCACTTCAGGAGTGAAAACATAGAGCCAGGAAGTAGAACATATGTTTCGTGCTAATAGGAAATCAGGCTATTCGTCGAAAAGAAAGGAAAGAAGAATTGCAAAACTAACTTCAAGTATTATAGAGTTCAAACCAATGCAAATTGCTTTGTAACTTTTCAATTACTTTGTATTAAATTTGTTAAAATTTTTCTTTTACAAGTGTTAAAGTTATATAATTAGATTTTTAAATGACTAATGGAGTATGAATTATTATTAGAACTTATATGCAATCAATTTAAACAAAAGACCTTTAGTATTTGAAATTTGAATTTTTGTTGGGACGCACAACAAAAATGCGTAGTACATTTAATTGGGAATATGGATATTCAATCCATATTTCCAATTAAATGTTTTTTTATAAAAATTTAAATACATCAAAGAGACCGGTTATTGTGATCAACCGGATTCTTAGATGCATCAAAGAGACCGGGTATACAATCAAAACCGGTCTCTTTTGTGATGCTCAAAGAGATCGGTTTTACTTAAAACCGGTCTCTTTGACTGATTTAAGAGACCGCAAAAAATATCCGATCTCTTTTTAAACTAAGAGCCCTGTCACCTAGAGACCGGTTGTTTTGCGGTACGCAAAACAACCGGTCTCTTAGCCTTTTTTGTAGTAGTGACCTCTAGTTCTGCTACTTGAATTTTCAGTTCATGGCAAACTTCGATCTTCTAGGTGATCACAATTGGCAACAGCAATTTCACATTCAATTCATTTTTCTTTAATTTCTCTTTTGCCAATTATGTAAGTCTCACCCAGGTTATAGCATTCATCTAATAAAGAATCTATACAAGAAAGCACATTTTCTCTATCATATTCATGCATATCTTCCCGAACTTTCTCTAAGTTTACCTTGTGTTCATGCAGTACATCCTTCTTTAATTTACCATTAAGCATTTTATGGATATGCTGGTTCCCTCTCTGGTTTCTGAATCAATGTTGTCTCCCTCAATGTTTGTGAAGGTAGTTAGGCATACACCAGGATTAGGTGATTCTTCATCCTCATCGGATCTTGAGTCGGAATCGCCCCACATGGAAGCTATCATAGCATTCTTGAATACTCGCTTATCACCAGGTTTGGACTATTTGTCCTTCCACTTAGGATAATCTCGAATGAGATGTCCCTTATCTCCACACTTGAAGCAACCTACAGAAGAGTAATTAGACTTCTTAAAATTCTTACCTTTGAAGTTCTTCCTCTGGTCACGAAGTGATCTCTCAAACCTTTTGGCAATCATGTCAATCTCATCTTCTTCCTCTTCTACTGTTCCCCTTAAGAGCTATACCTCTGGCTGGTTCCTTCTCAAACTTAGAGTCAATCAACATCTCATGAGCAAAGTTATCCGGATCGGGATCCTACTTTGGATTGATATGAGAGGTAGGATCGGATCGGTAAAATCGGTCCTAGAATCGTAAGATTCTACCGATAGGGAAAATAATAATAAGATTATTTTTTTTGCAATAACATATATGCCATTAGTAGCTAGAATATTAGAAATAGTCAATTTTTCTCACATAAGAATAAAAATTAAGTGTAATTTCAAGTTTAMTAGTAGCTAGAAGTTGAAATACAGTTCCTCATATGGTTAATGTGATTTTTTTTTAGTTCAAATCTTAGTTTTATTTGAAATTCTAAAATTTATAAATGTATAATAGCACTTCTGGATCGGTTCGTTGAATCGTAGAATCGTAAAATTGTATTCTGATCTTACCACTCAAAATTGAAATCCTCATAGGATCGAACGATCCTACAAAATTAAGATTCTACTATAGAATCGAATCGAAAACTCAACTTTGGATCGTAAAATCGTAGAATCGTTGGATCGAATCACGATTTTGATAATTATGCTCATGAGTCATGAAGAAACCAATCATCTGTTTCTGAGACATGGTGGATAGATCTTTTGCTTCATATATTGATGTTACCTTGGCTTTCCATGTATCTATTAAACTGCGCAAAAAATTTTCTCACTAGATCCTTATCAAAAAAGTTTTTACCAAGAGATCTAAGGTCATTGACAATTGTGATAAATCTACGAAAACAATCATTGATCTTTTTATTCATAACAAATAGTTCATACTTAAACATAAGTAAATCAATTGTGGACCTTTTTACATCGCTGATTCCTTCAAAAACAAGTTTGAGGGTATCCCAAATCTCCTTTACATTACTGCAACAAGAAATTCGGTTTGTTTCATTCTCAACTATGGCCTGTTGTAGAATTGACATTGCTTTGGCATTCTTCTCTAGCAATTTGTAATCAGTAGGTACTAATTCACTGTCTTTCTTAGGAATCCTGTTTCAATCAGAGTCTATCTTTGTTATGACATTAGGACCATTTTTTTWACCATAAGTTAACACTCGTAGTCAATCGCCATGAGCACATTCTTGATCTTATTCTTCCACCAAGCATAGTTGTTGCCATTGAACTTCGGTGTCTTATTGTCATGGCCCATAGAACTAAGATCTTTAGTACTCATACTTGAGTCCTATAGATGTTACTCTTACGAGAAGCCTTGGCTTTGATACCAATGGAAGGTTTTAGAGCACTCAAGAGGGGGGGTGAATTGAGTGATTAATAGTCTTAGTCAATTTTTCCTTGTTTTTTCGATTGTGTGAGGAACCGATTGGGCTGGTTTCCGTAAGTATTATAGAAAAGTATAAGTAAAGAATTAAAGGAAGCACAAGATTTAACGAGGTTCAGCCAACTATGGCCTTGTCCTCCTACCTTATGTTCTTTTATTAAACTACTCCAAAAAATAAAGAACACACTCCCTATTGTTTCCCTACTCCGGGAACCAGTACACCCCACACTCTACTCCGAATGTGCACTCGACTTACACTCGTAAGCCCTTTGTGTTTGAACTCACGAACACTCACCCAGCAATCAACCCCTCTGTTGATCACTTTGCCAATAACAATTTTATGCTCTAGGGTGCTCTTGTATATGACTCGATGTAGGGTTTTGTGCTTAAGTGTTTTCTCTCTCAAAATAATGCTCGAATTTGATAAGTCAGAGAGATGTATGGAATATGGACAAGTAAGTGTATATATATGCTTTGGATACATAACCCTAGTTTCCATAAATCACACAAACTTGATCTACAAGCCATTATGTGACTGATGGAAAGTATTTATCTTATTTGGTTTTATCCAATGAATAAAATCAAATAAGATAAATACTCCTAGTATTATGTATTCAAAATATATACACTTATTTATCCAATTGTTTAGAATATTTTATAAAACATATCTTTGAAGAAATATTTTATGAAACCCTTTTCAAAGCAAGCAGCTAAGATATTCTACGTAGTGAACCTGGTTCCTCAACCTGGTTCCCTACTTTGAATATTTTATGAATTCTGTTCCAAGCTTTGTACCAGAATTCATACCATAACTCATCATACCTCTAAACAGTTATATTACCCAAACATACAAGTCATACTACGGAGCACATTACATGAAAACCTAGATAAATTATAAAGTACATATCTTTTTTCATGTAGTCTTCAAGACTCGAATCTTCCTTGAATACTTCAATTATGAGTAATGCATCTTTTTTCGAATGTCTTTGAAAAGTCCTCCATGCTCCAAGTCTTGGAATCAAACTTAGCTAATGCACATGTAACAAGGTTAATGCACAATAATAAGTATAAGACTGCTTTTTCAGCATAACAGTCGAAAGAACAATTCCTACTAGTTCCCCACCAGTATGGAACTTTACCCATCCAAATATTCTCTGCATATAGACAAGTTAGTTCAATTGATAACACTTTATGAGTAATAACTTCTCTAAGGAAACAACATTCTAATTACAGTTGGTTCCCCACTAACTATATTCACTTTTACAAGTCTTGTTTCATGTTCAGTGTTTCTGTTTGTCATCATTCGAAATCTAAGGGACTCAACATATATTTTACAAAAATAATATTTAAGTAGCTACCACTCCTCCCACCACCCACCCCAACTCCACCACTCCTCCCACATCAATTGAAGGTTAAGCACAATTAAAGATTTTATAAACATTTGGTTACACGTAGAAGGGTACTAAATTTTAGGGGTATATTGTAGAAGAAATTTTTTTGCAGGGATATATTGTAGAAAACAAGAGTTCTCGAGGGTATTTCATAGAAAATCCCTTATTATTTTTAGGGATGTATGGTCTTGTTGTGGTTTTTTGTTTTTTGGCTTTTTTGTTTCAAAGTCATATGAACTAAAACATATATAATATCAAAAACCATTTAGACTATTTTTTGAAACATGATGATTTTTTATATTGACAACAAAGAAGTCTAAACTACCTTTTCTGGTTTCCTATTTTTTGTTTCTTGTTTGAAAAAAAACGAAAATAAAAAAAACAATAGCAAATCACTCCTAATTAATTAAAAAAAATTTATTGATCCCTTAAAACAAAATTATTATTTTCAACTCTATACTGCACGAAGTACATATTTAAGGGAATAATGGCATAACATGTGGTCTTTATAATTATGTTAAAGCAATTTCATCCTCCACACCAAGTCTCCTTCTAATAAAATCTTATGTTTAACCTTCTTGTTATAAAACTTAGTTGCTTGTTTTTTTGGGCTTTGATATTTTTCTAACGCGCGCAAATGTTCTTCCTCTACATCCATCAGTTCAATTGTCATTGCTCCACTGTAGTCTTCAAATGACAAGTCCCTTTTCCTAGCCACACGACCAGACTTGGTACTCAACTCTACTGGCAATACTAGCTCATGGTCATGTGCTAACTGATATGGAGTCGTCCCAGTTGCCTCTCTCTTTGACGTTTGTTGAGGTGATTTTATACTTCACCAACAAGTCAACCACCCAATATTGTTTTTAGTTCGGTAGGGGGATGCCCCTTTGGTTACTGATTAGATTGATAACCTCGCTAACGTAAAATGGCTCCTAAACGATCAGAGTTAATTTAGAAATATGGGAGATAAGGAGAACAACTTGTTGTGGAACAAAGCTGAAGTGTAAAACAAACAATAATGAAAAGAGACAAACACCATCCATAATAAAGGGATAAGTATCAGACTACCATTGTATAACAAGGAAGGATGATTACCTCCATGATTACACATAATGGGGTGAAAATCGAACAACTTACTGCTCAATGATAGGATGAACTATGCTACGCTACACTGGACTTGTAATCCCTATAAATTTCAAAAATTTATTAATATACTTCCTTATAAATATATTACGATTTATCTTATAAAAAGATATATATTTTTATTTAAATGCCATAATTTACATTTAAATTATATTTTGTGATAAAAAGATGTATATCTTATTTGAATTTTAATTTTAAGATAAAAAAAGAGATATTTTAAAATTAAACCGTGCTGGATACTTAAATCAGAAAAAGGGTTTAAAACCTATCCTCATTCCCTCAAGCACTTTACGTTTCAACAAAAAAACAAAAAAAACGACATAGAGAAAAGAGGAGAGCGTGACTGTTGCTTGCTACCATCACCGCCTTTTGCCGGTCTGCACCACCATTCGGTCCTCTCTCCCCTCTTTCCTTCTTTGTTATAGAGTTTTAATTCTTGTTTTAAACCTTGCAATTTTTATAATCCAATTGTTTATATTAATGTTTTGAGTATAAATTGCTAAAACTAACAAAGTTTATGAGTGTGTGTGATGTTGATTTTAATTGGGAATTTTTAGATTTATTGAATTGCAAAAATTAGGGTTTTTCATGTTTTGATTAATCTGTCCCGTTTTAGTATTTGATTTTTATTTATTTTTCTGCTTTTCAATAAATTACAAAAAAAATTTCGAGTAATGCTCATACTAATATACGATTTGTGGAAAATTTTCTGAATTTTCAAAGCATGTTTACTATTTTAAAAAAATTCGTTTTTGAATCGACAGTTTTGGGGTTTAAGGTTCGGTTTTTTGATTTTTCATTATTTTTATGTTTGTGAATAATTTACGAAATTTTTGTCGAGTGATATCTATGATATAATACACCTTGTGAAAACTTTTCAGAATTTTCCAAGTAGATTTACAATTTTAATAAATTCGTTTTCGAAAGGACTGTTTTTCGTAATTCTGATTCAGTTTTTGATTTGTACTTATTTTTCTGTTCATCTATAATTTACGAAAATTTGTGTGCATATTCTGTATACAATTATACACTCTGTATAAAATTTTCATAAATTTTCGTTTATTTTTAGTATTCTAATAAATTATCACATCAGATTGACAATTTTCGATTACAAAATATGTTTTGTATTAAAATTAATTAAAAATATTTGGCACGAAAATACTAGTTAATTATGATATTTTTATAGTTATATTCAAAGTGATTTTAACCATTTAAAAGTATGGCTTTTAAAGTTTTTAAGGAAATAAATGAATGGTTTATTGTATAAGCGTTGAAGTTAATCTTTAAAACATGTTCGAAATTGTTTTTTTTTTTWAAGTTTTATGGTGTTTCAAGGGAATATRTATTGCTGTAATTTTGTGTTAGGAATCAATAATAATTGATTTCTATTTGGTTGTAGGAGGAAATTCTCCTTGAGTTATTGTTGAAGTGAAAAATACATAGCTAGATTGTTTTCTTTTCAAGGTACGTACTACTTGCGGAATCTTGAACTTAAAGTTGTTTGAGGATGTTTGATAACTTAGAAGCATGAGTAGGAAACGTCCATGAATATGTTGGTAGTCACAAGTGAATTATTTATTTGTCTTGGTCTATATTTGTGGAGATTGAGGAATATTGTGGGATGGATTATTCATGAGTTTGGTTATGGAGGTCGACAACTAGTCAATTGGCTTTAATTAATTGCTTTGGTCTATCGAGGTAATTTATAATACAAGGATGGATTTAGTGGGRWCAAGTAAAACTTGTCACATGAGGTGGTTTATAATACAGGAATGAATTAAGTGGAGTCAAGTATCACTTGCTTCATGAGGTAAATTTTGATATATGGTTGAATTCAAGTGGAGTTAAGTGTAACTTACTCCATGAGGTGATTTTATTACTCGTTCATGACTTAATGTGTGAATTGAGTAAAGGGAAGGTCTTAATGACGAGGTTAGTTGGCTTGTCCAACAGGTTTATTAATTAAAGGAATGGTTTGTGCTAAAATAATTGGTATGTGTTTGTGGTCTTGATTGTGTGTCATATGAACTTATCAATATTTAACTTTTAAATAATAAAATATGGATGAGCAATAAAACTCTGGATTGGTGCACGTCTGGAGTATTGACAATCAGGGGTTGGGGTCGCGATTTTATTCGCTTCCTTCCGAGGGCCGTTTGATCAACGCGTCCCTCTTCAGGTTTTTCTTACTATTACTTTCATTCTGGATATTTTAATATCTGATAGGGGTTAGTCGAGATCTCACTAGCTTCGGTGACGGAGTCGCGCCCGTTCACCATTTTGATGCCTTTYRACGGAGAGGCATGGGGTTGTGGCATCTTATGTCTGATGACACTTGGTGTCTGGTTGATGTTCCTAAAATGTGAACATGGGTTGAGGACAACCTTGTCTGTTGCTCAAATCATAACAAATGTAATAAAATGTATTGAGTCATATATTGGAGTCGAGTAAGTCATTTTGCAGGTATAATCTAGTTAACAGAAACAGTTTAGGATTTTGGGATTGTGTTGTATTGGAGCAACTATATGTAATATGTAATATGTAATTGATGGTTTTGGTCTGAGTTTGGGATCAGTTGTATATGTATAATGTTGTTAAGTKGTTATGAACACCACAATTGGGTTTCTTTTGTTTTTAAACAGGTGTCGTAACTCGGTATGTCCAGTTTTTAGGGGAGATGCTGTCCGTTTGTTTTGTCGTCTTCGTATGTTGTATGTACTCAGCTTTGTTGATTGCGTGTTTTTGTGTTTTGTGTGTTGTCCACATTTTCTTCCCTTGGTGGACCTGTGATGATCCTTATTTCACTTGGAAATTATGGGGAGCAGACTTTTACAGGATTTGTAATCAGGTGACTAGCCTTAGATGGTTGGGATGAGTGAGAGCCGATCGTACTTAAATAATTTGTTCAGGCATCGTCAACCTTACAGAACAATTTTATGTTTCGAGTTTATTATGTTTGAAAAGGAATTATACCGTTATTTGTGAATAAGGGCCTTGATGGTTCCAACTTGTCAAATGAATTTTTATATTTCATATTTTTAACACTTTGGTTTGAACTATTTCCTATCTTTGGTTTCCGCTGCAAAATATTATTTTAGCCTAAACGTTTTAACACGTGGTAGTGGCATGCAAATAGTTTTCCGTATTTTCGGCTTAATATTTCACAGGTAAAGTGGAGGATTATTGGGGTGTTACAGGACTAATCTAGGCTACGCTAAACTAAACTAACTTGGCTACTGAGCCAAGTGTGGCTAAAGGAAACTAATGCAAAAAGAGATAGATTGATGTTGTTGTTGTTGTCGTTGTTCTGTACCGCTGCTTCTATTTATAGGCCTCCAAGTATGTAGATCGTGGGTGGAAGTTACTTCATCTGACGGCTTCTTGCCGCTTCTTTTCATATTTCAAGTATTTGTAATTTCCCTCCAAGTCCTGCTGTCGCTTGATCTACATGGGCCTGCTTTTGGGTTATCTCCTAATGGGCCATCCTTACCATAATTCCTTTCTAACTCTATTGTTGTATCGCTAGACTGAAGCTATATTAAGAAAGTCGTGTATCGCCTGTCTTCTCCTTCTGCCTTATTCGTCGCTAGTTACTTCCTACTGGTCAAACTCTCCTAATTAAGTCAACAAATTCAACTATATATTTTTAATCTGTAGCAACGTTCTATAGGCCTAAGTTGCATATTGTAGAACAGTATGCCAATTCCGTGGATTATTATCCACCATCTTGGATATCCCCATATCTATGAATTTATTAGTAGCCTCAGCTTGTCCATTAGCTTGTGCAAAGTAGGGTGCTAAATGGATCTTCTTGATATCAAACTCCTTAAGATATTCATCAAATGCATCACCTGTGAACCTCGACACCTAATCAACAGTAATAGTTTCTGGAATCCAAAACTACGTAAAGATTCTTTCTTTAAAAACAAATTGACCGCCCTTGCATTAAGCTTCTAAAAAGTTTAAACTTTGATCCACTTGGTGAAGTAATCAGTAGCTATCAAGATATACTCGTGATGCCAGATGAGGGTGGTTTTATAGCTCCAATAGAATCAATGGCCCAATTTCTAAAAGGCCAAGGCTTGATTATCGGATGAAGCTCAACTGTTGGAGCTCTACTTATTGGTTTGAATCTCTGGCACTCCTTACAAACTTTGGCGTATTGCAAGCAATCTCCTTTGATTGACGGGCAATAAAACCTCATTCTATGAATGAGCCATTGCATCTTAAGCCCTTATTGATGTGATCCACATATCCCATGATGAACCTCTGCTAAGTCGGTTAGCACTGTCTTAGTATTTACACATCTATGCAAATGGCCTTGTGGATCCTTCCAATAAAGCTTATTTCCCAAAAGGAAACATTTTGTAGTTGCTAATCACCTTCGCAGGGACTTTCTTGCCACAGGGATCTTTTAAATTGTCCTTAATCTCCTGACGCCAATTTGCCTCGCACCCAAGAACACTAAGCTTATTTACCTCAGCTTTCTCGGCTTCCTCCAAGGGTTTTAATTTGAAAGAATTAACGTGTATAACACTCTCATCAAAACCATCAAGGCATTTGGATGAAGCATCTTGATCTAGGTGGTCAGCTTCTTGATTCTCTTCCTTAGGAACATATGAAATATCACACTTTTCAAACGAGGAGATCAATTCCCTCAAAATTGTATTGATCACTAGAGCCAGTGAGGAGGCTCCTCTATATTCTCCCCTGATCTGTGATATAACCCATTGATAATCTCCAAAAGCTCGCGCCTTGGTGACTCCCATATCCTTCAAAGTTTTGAGACTTATAACCAGGGCTGCGAAATCTGCCCTATTGTTTGTGCATCGATCTGAGAAAGTCAATGCCATTTTGGTCTTCACACCTTTTGGCTTGACCCATAAACAAAAAACTATCAGGGATCCTAATCTTGAACCTTAACACTAACTTCGATGGGATGATCGGCTAGGAAATCTGCTGGTGCATGAGCCGTGTGACGTTTCACAACCTTCTAAGGGACATACTTCAGTTCAAACTGGGATAGATGCATACTCCACTTACACAACATTTCTTTGACAAAGGGGTGATTGAAAAGGTATTTCAACATGTCGGTGGATGATATGACTTCAATGGAGAAAGCCATTAAGTAATGATTGAGCTTGATAGAGGCATCATAAAAAAAAAAAATACCATTTTTCAACGTTAGTATACCTGGTTTCAACATATTGCAAAATCTTACTTAGGTAAAAGATTGCTTGCTCATGTCCTTGATCATTTTCTTGAGTCAACATGTTAGCAATGGAACCATCTAAAGCCGAGAGATATAACCTCAATGGCTTCCCATTCTCTTTTGGGGGAATTAAAACTTGTGGTGATGCTAATTTAGCTTCATTCCATTTGAAATCATATCCTTTCTTTAGTTTCAACAAAGGATAAAAATCTTTTGTTTTCCCTGCTAAATTGGTGATAAACCTTCAAACATAATTTATATATCCCAAAAACCTTTGCAACTCTCTTTTTGTTCGAGGGGTTGGGCCTCCAAAACAGCTTTTGCTTTGTTTTGGTCTATTTCGGTGCCATTTTTGTGTACTAAGAATTCGAGKAAATTAKGGGATTTAACCCCAAAGACATACTTTAAAGGATTCATCTTCAGACTGAACTTTCTCATTTGCTCAAAGGCACGGATAAGATGCTCCTCGTGTTCTTATGCACTCCCTGATTTCACTAGAACATTATCTATGTAGATTTCCATGAAATCTCTTATCATCTCGTCAAAGATAAGGTTCATAGCACGTTGATAAGTTTATCCTGCATCCTTCAATCCAAAAGGCATAGCTACATATTCATAGAGGCTCACAGACCATGGAACCCTAAATGTTGTTTTAGAATGATCACCTTCAGCAATCCTAATCTGATGATACCAAAAAAAAACCTCGTGCAGAGTTTATACAAGCTCATGTGTTGATGCAGCATCTATGAGCATATCAGCTACATGCATAAGATATTGATCCTTAGGTGAGGCACTATTAATGTACCGATAATCAATACAAATCCTAATAATCTTGCCATTTTTCTTGACAATAGGATCAATATTGACAATCTATTTAACATATTTCACCGGCTTAATGAACCAAGGCTTCAGAAGATTGACGATTTCATCCTTGATTTTAGGAATCAAGTCAGGCTCCAAATGCCTTAGGCTCTGAACTACTGGGGTGCAACCTGGTTTGATGGGCAACTCGTGCTAGATGATCGATGGATCAATCCCCTTGGCATTTCGTGGTGTTCCCAAGTAAAACAGTCTTTGTAAGCTTGGAAGACTTTAAGAGCAGCTGCAACAATGACAAAATAAATCACCAAATTGATGAAAATAAAAGTCACTAAGCTACAACAATGATAAATTGAGAGACAAATAAAATCACTCCAAGATTTATCACCAAACTCGTCTCTCAAAGACGAGCTGAGTGATGCATCACATAACTGGTCCCCCACGCAAGCTGGCAGCCAATTCCCTTTTTTTTCGTCAGTTTTCAGCCAAAACGACGAGTTTTGGCTGTTTAGAAGCCAAAACGACGTCGTTTTGGTGGTTTTGAGTMAAAAAAAATTAAATTGGACTGACAGTGGCAGCGACACGCGGCCCAGTCGTGCGCTGCCACGTCGTTGTTGCTGGGTAATTGCTTCCAATTATTGTAAATAGTTTTCGGCCATTTTCACATATATAAAAAAATTAAAAAAAAAATACCAAAATTCCTAACTTTTCAAGATCTATAAATAGACACCCATATTGCCATATATTCCTTCACATTTCAATTCACTCTTCCAAACATCCTTTGTTTAATTCTAAAAAATTGTCAAAATTAGTTTTTATTCCCAAAAAAATAGTTAGAAAATCAAATAAAAAATTCTACAAAAATTGTCAAAAAAAATTCTAAAATATCCTTCACTTATTTAAAATCAAGTTCACTAATTTGAAGCTTTAAATTCAATTTCTGTTAGTTTTACAATCACTAATAATGAATAATTTTCCTTTCAACCCTCTCAAACTCACAAAATTTTCCAAGTTCACCTCATATGAAGAATACCAAGCATTATGCAATATATGCAAAACAACCCCCTCCTATACACCACAATCTTTCTAAATCAAACCCAAACACCAACAATTTGAAGCCCTAAGCTGTTACTCTCAAATACCAAATACCCAACAAATATGATGCTCCGGACACCCAAACCAAGGAAGCAGCAACAGAGATAATGGGTTACCGCGGATGATCGAGGATGATGACGAAGAGGAGGATACTGCCGGACCAATCCCACACACCCGCGGTTGTCCAACCCCTCTAGAAAAACCCCACCTGTAGTAGAGCCAGCAAACGGTCTTGGTCTCATCGTGAGGAAGAGCTTTGATAGCTTGTTACATGATGCATTGCACTGATTCAAACTATGAGCACAAACCAAACCAAGCCGGAGGTTTGGAGAAAGGTGTTATAAATCGTACCAGGCGCTCGTGCTTCGAGCCCACGAACTACCTAACAAAATCTCAACATGATGCAGCTCACTGAAACGCATGTGCTACGGACATCATGAAGTGGGTGTTTATGAGGAATCTAAACGAGTCAACCGCAGCTTAGAAGGAAAGGGACAATCTCGAGCATTGCCAAGACGATCTTCCATCATCAAGAGGGTAAGAAGTTTCTTACGAGTATGCTGGAAAACTTTATGTGACTATGAGAAATGGAAAACAAAGTTGAATGTTGGGACTAATTGTTATGGCAAAGATAAAAAGATAGCCACGATAGTAGTAAACAGAGTGATACAGTGGGAAAAAGGTCCGTGTTGAAGATGATGATATGAGATGGATGAGTATGGTGTGTCCCAAAAAAGTGTCAGCCATGAGGGGTTGAAGAAGTGAAGCGAAGGCTGTCAACAACGCAAGGTAAAGGTTGTGTCATCCTCATCGGTGATGGCTCCTTGAGCTAGACGAGAAGCTTCAAATATATACTGATTTGAAGGGAAATGGACTTAAGCCTAAGGAGGGAGAAGCCTAGAATTAGAAAAAGCGAAGAGAGGTGGAGGAAAGAAGAGATGAAGCATAGCATGTTGCAAACGTTGCTGAGTAAAGCTCACCATTAACCCCAACAGAAGAGAAGATGAAGGACAAGTTATTGGCGGAGCTGTACGAGAATTTTTGGTAGTTATTTTTAGATTAGTATGTGTTTCGTGTAGTGTCTCTTTTGCCTATAGGTTTACCTTTCACTTGAAAGGTTTTTCCTATTTGAGGCTATTTTATGAGTGCAATGTGTTGCTTAGTCAATTTGGTGATTTTTAAACTGATTGTATTAGAAGTCATTTGGAAAATTAAATTAAGATGGTAAATGTTTTTGTCCATATTTGCTTCATTTGTTCTTATATGCACTACTTACACGAATTTTTTGGACAAATGCTTTATGCATGCAAGTTTATGAGAGTTTGTCATCTTGCAGCATGGAGTACATCAACTTTATTTTTCAACGGTCAAAAGACACTGCAACATGTACGGTTAAAAGATTGCTGACGCCCACTATTTGACGAGACTACCTCAAGCAACTTTGAGATTGAATTGAAAGGGCATCACTAGAAATTACTGATGCAAATAAATAGTTGACGCGATACTCAAGCATGCTGTTTAAATGACCTGAAGGACTACTGATGAAAATGAATGACAAATAAAAGAACTGATGTGACAACACAAGCACGCTTAGAAATGTAAACGTTAAAATTACCAAATTCGAAATTCGTAATTCCAGAATTCATTACATAACAACATTCACTACATAAGAAGATAAACAAACCAAGCCAACACTATATCCATCATCAAAATGGCATTCACACGTAGTCCATCGTCATCTTCATCATCATCAATTCATTAGATGAATTTAGATGATGAATCAATGGATGAAATCACCAATCACTTCAAATCAAAACATTAGCAGCTCAACCACGTCGACGAAAACGTGTAATTGAAAGAAAATCGTGAGGGGGTCATTTACGTTTGTACAATGACTACTCGCTACAAACCCCACTTATCCACCCAACATTTTAAATAGAGAGAGATTCCGCATGAGGAAGGAGTTATTCCTTCGTATCATCAATGCGGTAAGCACATCTGATGAGTTCTATCCAACAGAGACCCAACGCGACATGTCGTTAGGGTTGTCAACATTGCAAAATGTTGTGCGGCAATGGAGAATGCTAGCGTATGGTTAGCAGCTGATGCACAGATAGTACCTTGCGGATTAGGTGATCAACTGCAATCTTTGCTTGAAGAAATCACAGAAGGTGTTATAAATAATTTTGGCTGAGTATTTGAGGAGCCCAACTTACAAGACCTACAACGTATTTACGTGTTAACGAAAGAACGTGTTTTCAGGAATGATTGGTAGCATTGACTGCATGCACTGGGAATGAAAAATTGCCCTGCTGCGTGGAAAGCGCAATACCAAGGTCGAAGTGGCACCGCAACCTTATCCTAGAAGCGGTTGCCACTCAAGATCTTTGGTATTGGCATCTTCTTCGGTTTATTACCGGGTCATGCAATGATCTAACGTTTTGTATCGAGCCACCGTATTTGATGACGTGTTGAACGGTCATGCCCCGCAGCTGAGTTCGGGGTCAACGGACGCCGGTACACAGATGTGCTACTTACCTCACCGACGGGATCTACCCAGATTGGGCTGTATACATACAAGGAATCAAGCATCCACAAACTGATAAGCATCGATTGTTCGCTGAACGTCAGGCAGCAGTTAGGAAGGATGTTGAACGTGCCTTGGAGTCTTACAAGCTAGGTTTTGCAATAATTCGAAGACCCTCTCAGCGTGGGATGAGGATCACTCCGCAATATAATGATGGCCTGCATCATCATGCATAATATGATTGTGGAGGACGAAAGAGACACGTATCAGGTTACGTAGATCCGACTGAATTTGTAGAAGACCAACCTCATACACGCAAAGGCAAAGCGGAGGAAACAAATGAAGGCTAGCACACCGTGGACGAGATGATGAAAGTTTTGATTACAGTGGGAACGTTCCGTTCAACATGAACAATTATTGGCTCGAAGAAATGACTTGCGCGGACAGGCAAATTCATATCGATGAAGATGATTGATTGAACACATTTGGAGAACGAATAGAAGAACTGGTAATCTAAATTAATGATCTACAAATGTGATGTTAAATTTTAAGTTAATTTAGATTTTGCCTATAGGTTTTTACCTTTCAATGAAAGGGTTTTTTCCTATTTAAGGCTCTTATTGAATTTAAGTGTATTCACGTTACATTATGTCAATTATTATGTCATTATAGTCTTATTTAATCAACAATTAAACATTTATTAATTAATTCTCCAATTAAATACGAATAATTGATCCGAGATACTCTAAAGTTGCATAATATATACTAATTCGGAAAAAATTTAGCCGAAATTAATAATGATAGTGGTGCACCCCGAAAATACAATTTAAAACGAATTTATTAATAATCCGTTTTAAATTAATTAACCGAAAATTAATAATTATTCCGAAATTACAAATAATCCGAAATAATTAAATATGACAACGTAATCCGAAATATAAATAAAAACAGATTTATTACTTAATTCGGTGTAAATAATAAACCGAATTATAAGTTAAACCGAAATTAGAAATTAAACGTAATTAATTAAGCATAATCGATTAACTATGTCCGAATTCAACATAATTGTAATAGACAACACTAAATATTAACAAATTGATGAGTTGGAAGTGAGAGAAAGTGTTGTGGGGTAAAGTGAAAAAGTATGAGAGAGAGGGATGATGAATTTTTTTTGGTCATTGGTGTGAGTAAGGTGATTGAAAAAATCATGGAATGGAAAAAGAAGAGTGAGAAAGTGTTAGAGAGAGAGAGGGATGATTGATTTTTTTTGTCATGGGTGGAGATGCTCTAATAATGGACAGTTTCTCATCCTGATGTAGTTACTTACTAATATAAGTACACCTAGGATTATCCATTGTACCAAGATTTACTTCCTCAAGAGAATCATGGACTTCCTACCGAATATCTTTACTTTTAGACCACACCTTCACATCTTCTTCCTGGCCATTGAAACCCCCTATGGAATTAGAAGAAGGGAAAGTCTGAGCACCAAAATCCCCACCTGAAGATACTTTGGCATCATCACCCATAATTGAGTTTATCTCTAGACTATACTGGGCACAATGACTAGTACAAAGATTATGAAGAGCTAAAGCAGTACCATATCTAATTTTAAAGTTATAATCCATTAATTTCATAAACATGGCAAAGTCTAGATATTATTTAAATCCCTGACTAATTACATTAGGTAAGATAACTCTCCTTCCCCTAATAGTGCTAAGTACATCATCAAATTTGACCTTAAGAAATGCCTCATGAGCATCACATTGAACGGGGTTATCACTTGAAACTAAACTCTTCACTCCTTGGGGAACTTCGGATGTGTTTTGTATATCATCATCCTTAACGGCCTCTTTAATGCATCTGATTGCACTTGAAATAAGTTTCACCTTTAGTGTTAATTGACTTTCAAGTTTGAGAGCAATCCCTTCATCATTAGGCACAGTTTTCATAAGTACCCTGAGAAAATCTTGGTTACTATTAATCAAATAAGCATCGACATTAGCACAAACTACCTCATATTCATGACCATTTCATAAAATTACTTTTTGATGCAAAGTAGAAGGAGTATCATAAGTCTAGTACGTGCAACCATTTTCTTCCAAGAATAGCATTGCAGTTGCCCTCCCCCTTTACTATAAAGAAAGCCAACCAAGTTCTAAAAGTACCTACTTCGACATGTATACATGCTAGACCTTTAGTACTCTTTGACTTACCATTGAATGTAGTGATACTAATTCTAACACTAGACAAATCCTTCCTACCTTTCCCTAGTTTCTTGAAAACTGACCAAGGCATGAGATTGATTGTGGCTCCAATATCAATTTGTACTTTACCTAATCTAGTACCATCCACATTGAGTGTGACATACAAGGGCTTACTATGTGTGTTGTCTACAGTGAAATCTCTTATCAAGTTCTCTACAACTAACTGTTCTTCCTCTTTCGTTATTGTATCTATAGATGGTACCAAACTAGACCCTTTGTCCAATTATTCAACTTTGTTGAGATAGTAGAGGTTTTACCTGCAGCCTCGGCTTGGTCCACTTCATCGGTCCATGATGTATCCTTCTGCTTTGGCTCACTGGCTTTGAACGTCAGGGGAAAGACCACTGCATTACAAGCGCCAGACTCGTGATCTCCTTCTGAACAATTTTCGAGAAAATCAAGATATGATTTGGACACCTCCAAATCTAAACTCTTCAAGCCGTAGTATACTAACTCCACATTAGATTATTGCTCAGCCATAAAAACATCTTCTGCAAAGTTTTTTTGTCAATGTTTGGCTAATTCTTCTTCAATAAGGTCCTCCATTAAGTCTTTAACTATAGGATGGTCATAAATATTGGCAATTTGTAGTTCATTGGATGATCATTGAATTGTCACTTTCTGAAGAATTTCCATGGCTGAATGAGGCTCTGACAAAAAAGTTCCTTCACAAGGTCTTTCTTTGGCTCTCATCCAAATGAGGTTGGGTTTCAAGAGTATTCTCCTTTAAATTCTCTTTCTAGACATGATCCAAATGAAGCTCCTCCTAAGGAATTGGGTTCCCTGTATTCTCTCTCCAACCACTTTCATTCCTCAAATGAGGCTCCTTAATAGGGACAACTTTAAGCATTCCCTTTTACAAAGCTTCCTCATCCACATGAACTGCATTTGCTTGTAGCTGTCTGGCAGTTGCTTCTCTGATCAACCTAGCCTTTTTCTGACTCTTCTCTTTTCTTTGGCTAGAGTAAACCCATCTTTTTTTAACAAATAAAATTTTATTACCAACGTAGGAAGTACAAACCAGGTCTCCATTCTAGAATCCCTCACCTTCGGAAAAAAAGGTAGAGAAAATATAACATCAAGAGCTAGACAACAACAAGAGACACAAGACAAGTCCATGGACACAACAAAAGCTCAAGTGAGCACATAAGAAAACAAAATTAGTAATAAACATCAGAAGATAAGTAAATGTCTAACAGAAACATCACATCTGCAAGCCACAGCATATTAAATATCTCTAAAGACCTAACTAGGAGGCTTGACTCTATCATTGAAGACCTTTTAATTCCTCTACATCCACACTTGATAAACTACTTCTGCAAGAAGCATGGCAATTAACCCTGCTCTCTTAGTAGTCTTTCAGGAACACTACTGAGCAATAATCACCCATTGACTAAACTCTTAGGGAGGTTAAGATGAAAAGCAGAAATTATAAGGTCCCAAATCTCTTAACTGTAAAGGCACATAAAACGAGTGTTGCATAGACTTTGATTGACCACAATACACAAAAGAAGCATCCTTCAGCACACCCCAATGAAGCAGTCTATCCTTAGTAGATAATCTATTTTTAACTGCTAACCACAAGATAAAAAGGCTTTTAGGAGTAGCTTTATTATTAAGGATCAGTCTTTGCCAACCAGGAAGGCTATTAACAGGCGTTAAAAGCTTAAAAAGTTTCTGAATAGACATTATACCAAATCTCTCAAATGTCTGCTAACCTCCCATAGAATCCACAAGAGCTCTACATTTCAAGACTTTCTTCAACATCAAAGAGCAATTAGAAAGGGATAAAACTAGCCCAAAAATCTTTCTTTTTGAAATAATATACATGTATCCATTTTACCCAAAGGTTGTCAACTTGGTGAGCTAAATCCCATAAAATTCTAGTTACTGCAACTTAATTCCAATCTGAAAGAGCAATAATATTCCAGCCACCACACGTTTTAGGACTACACACCTGATCCTAGGACACAAGGGCCTTTCTGCTAGTTGAAACAGATCCAGTCCATAAGAAGACCCTAAACCTGGCTTCAATAGCTTTAAAAACTGTTTTAGGAATAATAAAAAATTGATACTAATAAATTTGAATTCCAAATAGAGCAGCCTTGATCAATTGCAATCTCCCAGCATAGGATAACAATTTAGCATCCCAAGTCTGATCCTAGAGGTTACCTTATCAACCAAATGCTTACATTGAGAAATAGTAAGCTTTTTAGAAGATAAAGGAACCCTTAAATATTTGAAAGGGATATATCCCTTAGAAATACCAAGTTGATGTTGAAAAACATCTTAATTTGTTAAGGAAATGCCCCAAAGTAAACTTTAGTTTTATCCAAATTAGCATAAAGGCCATAAGCTTTAGAAAATTGGAGAAAGCCTCAAAGAGAAGAGTAATTGAAATAGCATCCACCCTATCCATCAGAAGTAGATCATCAACAAACACGAGATGTGTGAGGTGTAGTTTTTCACATTTTAGATGATAATTGAAGTTGAGATTAGCCTGCAGCTAAGCAAAACACCTACACAAATACTCCATTCCTATAGCAAAGAGAAAAGGGGAGATGTGGTCTCCTTGTCTCAACCCTTTCTGAGCAGAGAAAGGCTTTGGAGGAGCAACATTAATAAGAACAACATAGTTTACAGTTCTGACACAAGCCATGACCCACATAACAAATTGCATAGAAAATCTTAATTCACACAGAATATTCTCCAAGAAACTCAACTCTATGGAATCATAAGCTTTCCTGAGATCAACCTTGATCCTACACCTAGGAGATAAATTCTTATGTGTGTAACCTTTCATTAGCTCTATAGCAAGCAAAATATTGTCTCCAATGTGTTTCCTAGGAATAAAACCAGCCTGAGCCTCATTAACTACCTCACCAATGACCCTTGCTAGTCTAGAATTCAAGATTTTAGAAATAATCTTGTATAAGAAAGTATAACAAGCAATAGGTCTGAAGTCTTTGACCATCTAAGGCTGAGTAAACTTAGGAACAAGAGTGATAGCACAAATCCAAGCTCTGTCAAGATAACCTCAATCAAAGAAATAATGAACAGCCTCGTGCACCTCAGGTTTARTAATGTGCCAAACAGTTCTAAAGAAGTGACCATTATACCCATCAATTCTAGAGGCCTTAGCAGGATTAATGCTCAACATGGCCTGATCAATTTCCTTGTCTGAAATAGGTGCAATCAGAGACAACTAAGCTGATAGTAACCAAATCAATAGCAGGCAAAGTAGTAGCCCTAGAAGCCATAAGAGCAGTATAGAATCTCAAAATTTCATTTTCAATAAGAGTAGGATCTCTAACTGTCTCCCAGTTTCAAGCTATATGGAGTCAATTCTGTTTCTTGCCTATCTTTGCTTCATTTTAGCATAAAAGAACTTGGAATTGGAGTCTCCCAACTTAACCCATTCTTCCCTAAATTTCTGCTTGAGAATACTCTCTTCTACAGACAACTAATACCTAATAATTGTCTTAATAGCCTAAGCCTCCTTAGCATACAGATCAACATTAATAGGGTCATGAGAGAGCAAGGCCTGAATATGTTCCAAATCATCATAAGCAACACCAATCCTTTCATTAGTCTTAGAAAAATGTTTAACATGAAGCCCATTAATGTCAAACTTAAGATCCTTAAGCTTAGACCAAACCTTAGACAAAGGGGACCTAGCTTTTTGTTGATTCTACCTGCTAGATACAACATCCTAAAAAAGAGGGTGAAAAGCAATGATATTAAAAAATATGAAAGGTTTTTTCTTCTCAACAACCCTAGAGAGACAATCAAGAAGAATATGTGAGTGATCAGATAAACAAGGAAGCAGAAGAAGAGCTTCCACATAAGGGAATTGATCCAATCATTCTAGATTGCTTACAGCCCAATCTATCCTTGTAGCAATTCTACCAGAGTCCTCTGACTTATTATCCCARGTGAATTAATTACCCTTGGACCTAAGAACGGTAAAATTCGTATCCAACAGCCATTGATTAAAGTCTCTTGTTTCTACAGCTAAAATTAACCTCCCATTCAATCTATCCAAAGCAGAGAGGATATCATCAAAATCTCCCAAGAAAACCTAATGGAAGGAACCAGTAGATAGATTTTTAGTGTCCTTCCATAGAGCATGTGTAGACACCTAAAAAGGTCTCCCCAAATTGAATAGCCGATGAGGAAAAGTACGACATCTCGAAATAGATTTGATTTCGGAAGCTGCGACAAAATCCATAAACCACATCCAATTGCACAAGTCGAATTAAAGTTAAGTTTAAAATCATACGTCGAGAGCACAATAATACGTGGAAAGTATTTATTTTTTATATATTTTAATTATTTTCTATTTTCAGTATTTTTTCTTTATTTTTAGGATTTTTTTAGAATATCTTCTGTAGGTTATTTCTCTAATTTCTACTTTTCATTTTGTTCTACTCGTTTTTCTGAGTTCGCTAGTACTATTACATTATTTTTCTGATTTTTCTATGATTTTTACAAGTTTTTTACAAGTTTTTTAAAATGATTTTCGAAAATAAATGAATTCAGAAATTCGTAGATAAATCCAGATGATTCGAGGATGATCCGAAATATTCTAGAAGACTAATCTTGTCCACCAAGTTTATCCAAAAGTGGATAAAGGTTAATTGGATACCAGATTGGATGCAAAAACACATATTAATTCTAGAACGAGAAGATAGATAAAATTAGAAATTAAGCACGGATCGCTGACGTGGCTTACGTCAGCCACAACCATATATACGGTCCAAGTGACCGTATATGCGGTTGTGATGACTGTATAGATGAATCACACAACCGTATATACGATTCCTGGACCATATATACAGTTGTTATTCGTATGTTTAATCCTAATTCTATCTACTACCTCCGTTTTTTTAGATTTCCCACTTGTACTTTTTATGTTAGAGCTTATTGGTACAAGTTGGATATCTTGAAAAAAATGGAGGTAGTATCCTTTTTCCCAAAACGCCTATAAATACATGCACTCGGTGCTTAATCAAACATCGACAAAAATCATTCGTAATACGTGCAATACAAAGCTTTCAAAATCTCTCTCTCACACAAATCAATCATAAAAACACAAATTATTCACAACATCCAAGTTTCTCGAATCCGTCACAACTTTCGGAATCGCTTCTTTGCGAATCTATGTACAAAATTCTAAGGCTATTCAATCTAACCCTTTCTCTTCTTCTATTATTAAT
>SNQN01004705.1:0-12500 GCA_008642245.1 Bassia scoparia | reverse complement strand
AATAATTTTCAAATTAATAAAGCAATGCTTCAAGAAGACTTTTCTTCGAAAAAAATACCGCCCAAATAAAGTGGTTTCTTTCAAATTTCGATAAAGAATCCAGAGAATTTATAAGAGAACAATGGTATTCGTTTATGAATAAATTATCCACTAATGTTAACTTTTTTACATGGTTCCCAATCTTTTTAAATAATGTAAATATCGCTTATCCATTTTCAAAAAATAATTTAAATATTAGTACAAATTTAACCCAGAAATGGACTTTGAAAGATGGAAATATAACTTCATCTGTTCATCCTCCCTTAGCTGGCCAGCAATTATCTTCTCCTGAAGGAAATTGTGTAGCAGCACCCTTTAAAACGGGCAGGGAAGCTGATGGCTCAACAATTCCAAATTTGGGAGATATAAAAAAAGGTTTATGAACAAAACAATTTTTCCAATCAGATTTTACATACAATCTCAAAACAAATCGATGTAATTTCGAGCCAATTAGAAGCTCTATCCTCAAGCAACTCCTCTAAGCAACTAAATGAGGATATTTCAAAAAAAAATCAAAGGTATTATTCTCAAAGAATCTCCGAAAGGAGAAAAACATAAATTCCCAAACGAAATTTCAAAACTCCTTATTAATGTACCAACCGTTATTGCTACTCCAAAGGGAATTGGTCAAAACCATATCCTGAAAAAAAAATTCTAAACGATTAGATAAGAATRTCACATGCATAGAAAAGGATAAAAAAAATGACATTTCCAATATCTTTTCTTCAGATGAGAACTCTCCTAACCAATTAAATAAAATTCGCTTTAAAAATTGGAAGAACAATCCCCTTCGAAACTATTATTCTAGACCAAATTCACCTGATATATCTTTCGAAGAAAGGGGCACTTATGGCCAACAAAAAACCTATAGTGGTGACCAATTATATGATTGGAATATAGATGGTCGCTCAGAAAATGAAATTCTTAGAGTCTTAGAAGAAATGTGCATTGCAGCCAATGCATATGTTTCAAACGAATTTCCAGTTGATCAAATAGTCCAACACATTATCAACGAGTTCACTGGTCAATTAAAAAACTGGTGGGATAACACTTTCTCTCAAGAAGAAAAAAATCAAATTATCCGTCATGAAAGAAAGGATGAACACCAAACTCCCATTAAAAATGGATTTGTAGTCCTAGTTCAAACAATAGCTCTCCATTTTCTTGGAGGAGGAAATGATACTCGCCAAAGTTCTTCATTAATCCTCAGCAATTTAAGATGTCCAACACTCAATGATTATCGATGGTACAAARACACYTTTTTAACSYATGTYCTTTTAYGGCAAGATTGCCAACAACCATTCTGGAAAGAAAAAKTTGTTTCWGGCCTTCCAAACTTATTCGCTCAAAGAATCACCCAAAAACTCAAAGAAGAATCAGGCCTTGAAATAGTTCCATATGACGATATGARTTATGGACAGTTATTTGCCTTTATTAAAAGAGAAGGATTGTCTCTTTGTAATGAATTAAAAATGCAGTCCAAATATGGAAACGAAAAGGCCCAAARACGAAGAGAGCTTGGATCCTTTTGCGAAGCCTTTGGTTTTGAAAAGATTCAAGCTCCCTCAACAGCAAAAAGACAAATAAAACAAAAACGTATAAAAAGATTTCATAAGAGAAGATCCAACCCTTCTCCAGAAAAGTTCTATCAAAAAGGAAAAAAGAAATTTTCAAAGAAGGATTTCAAAAATATAATTTGCTACAAATGTGGCAAGCCTGGCCACAAAACAAATAGTTGTAATTTTAAAAGAAAAATAAATGAAATTTTCCATGATAATCCAAAACTTAAAGAAAAATTTTGGCAATTTTTCAGTTAAATCAAAGTGATCTAGAAGAAACGGATAATTCCAACTCTTCTGATTCAGAAAATGACTTTCTCCAAGTTGACAACATTAATGAAGATTCAGACACCTCTGAATCTGATCATTCTATTCAATTATGTGCTAATGGTTTATGTGTTATCTCAAAATCTGGAAAAGAGAGGGAAAAAGAACTTCTTATCGAAATGATTGATCAGATTCAAGACAATACCCTCAGAAAACAATATCTTGAAAGATTAAGAGAGATTGTTTTGAAATCTTCTCCAGCAGAAGAACACTCAAAGCAAAAGGAATTTAGTCTTTCTAAAATACTCCAACAATCCCCTCATAACAAAACGAAACTGGCTCCAATGAACACTCAAAATCTTCAAGCTGAAGTCAATCAATTAAAATTTCAGATAAGGGAACTTAAGCAAGATATTCTTAGTCTTCAAACAAAAGATTTAGAATTAGAAGCTAAGATAGCACTTCTCCAATCTACAAAACAAGAAACCAAAGAATGCTAAAAAGGTTCAATCCATATAGCTGACTCGGAACCAGATGATGAAAATTTTTGCCAGACTATTGAAAGAATTAACTATCAAAAATGGTATTGTCCCATCACTTTGATAGTCAATGATGATTTCCAAGTAAATGCAATTGCACTATTTGATAGTGGTGCGGACCTAAACTGTAATAAAGGAGGATTTATCCCTTCTAAATTCTATGAAAAAACGTCTGAGCAGCTTAATAGTGCAAATGGACAAAAACTTCAAATAAAATACAAACTTCCTAAAGGATACATTTGTAATGGGGGATATTGTTTCAAAATTTCTTTTATTCTTGTCAGGGATATTAACCATGATGTTATCCTTGGCACTCCCTTTTTAACTCAAATTTCTCCATTTTCTGTAGATGAATCAGAAATTCATACTGCCATTCTAGACAAGTCTATCACCTTCAAATTTTTATCTCCAGTAAAACACAAGGACATTCATCTTCTTCAAAGCCATTCTATTTTTAAACAGCTTAATCAAATTTCTTCCAAGCAACAACAAATTTCTTACCTAAAGCAAGAAATCTCCTTCCATCGAATTGAAGAACAACTTCAATGTCCAATGATTCAGAAAAGAATAATAGAGTTTCATGAAAAGCTTCAACAAGAAGTTTGTTCTGATATTCGAAACGCTTTCTGGACACGAAGAAAACATATAGTCTCTCTTCCTTATGAAAAGGACTTTTCTGAAAAGCAAATTCCAACTAAAGCTCGTCCAATTCAAATGAAACAAGAATTGCTCGAAACTTGCAAAAAAGAAATTCAAAACCTCCTTGACAAAAAACTAATTAGACCCTCCAAATCTCCTTGGTCATGTGTAGCCTTTTATGTCATGAACCAAGCAGAAAAGGAAAGAGGTGTTCCAAGATTAGTTATTAATTATAAACCTCTTAGCAAAGTTCTCCAATGGATCAGATATCCTATTCCAAATAAAAAGGATCTTTTAAATCGACTTTATAATGCAACCATTTTCTTCAAATTTGACATGAAAAGTGGATTTTGGCAAATCCAAATAAAGGAAGAGGATCGATATAAAACCGCATTTACAGTTCCATTTGGCCACTACGAATGGAATGTAATGCCATTCGGCTCCATTTGAATTTCAAAGTATCATGAATGAAATTTTTAATAACTACACTACCTTTACTATTGTATATATTGATGACGTTTTAGTATTTTCAAATTCTATAGAACAACATTTCAAACACCTACACACTTTTATTCAAATCATTAAGAAAAATGGATTGGTCATTTCCGCTCCAAAAATAAAGCTTTTCCAAACAAAAAATACGGTTTCTTAGTCACGAAATTTATCAGGGAACTATAAGGCCAATTGCAAGAGCCATAGAATTTGCTGATAAATTCCCAAATGAAATAAAAGACAAAACTCAGTTGCAACGATTTCTAGGGTGTCTTAATTACATATCTGATTTCTTTCCAAATTTACGACAATATTGTGCTCCATTGTATAAACGTCTTCAAAAAAGTACGTGTGTTTGGTCAAATGAGCATACCCAAATAGTAAAAACCTTAAAATCTAAAGTCAAAAACCTTCCATGTCTAGGTTTACCTCATCCAAATGCATCCATGATTGTAGAAACTGATGCCTCCAATGAAAGATATGGTGGTATCCTTAAGCAAAAATTAGAATCTAAATCTGAACAACTAGTTCGGTTTCATTCAGGAATCTAATTTAGGACCTCAAAAGAATTATTCAACTGCCAAAAAGGAAATTTTCTCGATTGTTCTTTGCATTTCAAAATTTCAAGATGATTTATACACCAAAAAATTTCTATTAAGAGTCGACTGCAAATCAGCAAAAGAGATACTCCAGAAAGACGTCCAAAATATAGTCTCAAAGCAGATATTTGTGAGATGGCAGGCCATTCTATCTGCCTTTGACTTTGACMTAGAATTCATCAAAGGAGAAAAAAATTGTCTTCCAGATTTTCTAACCGGTGAATTTTTGCAGGGAAAAACAAAATGAAGAACTCCAAGCACTCAACCTCATCTAGCACTTCCTAACCTAAAATGACCATACACCCAACAGGGATACCCGTCTCCAATAATCAATTTGCAAACCTAGACAATTCATCTCCAACTTCTTATGCCCAAGTTGTTGAAACAGAGCAGTCTTACATCCAGAAAAATTCATTTGAATCTATTATCCTCACAACGGAGACTTCCATTCAAAACCTTTCCAACGATGAACTCCAACAAAAAATCCAAAACATCACTTCTCGTATCTTTCCAATCCACTTCAACTGGTTTCCAACAGAAATTACCAAGCCTATCCAATACTACCGTAACATTCTCCTCGACACAAACTCCGTATATTTCCGAGACAATATATCTACATCCAACAATTACTCAAAATGCCTAATTTTCCAAGTACTCTCGTTTACGGATTGGGGAAGCACCCAAGCAACCCCCAAATCATTTTCCTCAAAATACCAAAATTCATCCCTTCCAAAAACCTACAATTACTATGATTATATTTTTGTCTGACATTATGCCTTCCTAATCCAAAGTTATTACCACTCGTGGTTTTTCAGCTTCCATACTGACTGTCTCCAGAAGAACAAAACCTTTCCAATTTGGTTTTTTGACTGGTGGCAAAAATTTGGTTCCATTCCAGATATTTTCCCACCAGAAGTTGCAGCAGCCTTCAAAAAATACACTTCCCTTACGTCCATGAAACAAGAACTCCAATGCACCAATGTCGTTTATTTCTGCCAAATTTTTCGGATATCTTGGATAATGTGCTGGAATTACTCACTCCAGTAATTATCTCCCACAATGCCATATTATCTCCTTCGCCACTTTCGAGTTAAGTGGTGGAAAAGCTTCAAAGTATATCCAAAGCTGTCAGACTGTGTTACTAACTATTTCAAAAGTCAATCCACGACCCTTATTGAATATAACAACTGGACCAAATCCAACTTCCACAAATATCAGACCCAACAACAACAACAACTAGAATCACCTCTTCCAAAAACCATTACTCCAGTACCCTTTCCACCACTTCCACCTCCAACTCCACAAAAAACTCTGGACCAAGCCTCTGCGTCAAAACACAAATCAAGACAAAAGTCCAAAAATATAAATACAACCCAAATGGCCAATGCCCAGCTTTTCGAACAATTCCTAGAATTCCTTAAAAACAGTCCATCAAGTTCCAACCAACATGAAGTTTCATCCTCCAACTCAAGCTCCTATGAGGACCCATTTGGAGGGCCTCTTTCTCAGGATCCATATGATTTCTAAAAAAATAAAAAAAAGTAAAAATATTGTTTGAAGCTCTAGTAACTATTCCAGAATACGTATTTTGTCGGCATACATAGTGTCAGCATACTCTCTTATTGCAATTCAAAGTGATGCACTCTAGCTGTTCGTCTTTTCCGTATATTCACTCCACTTTCCGAATCATGCACCATGCTATCCCTAACTAGTCAAGGTTGTAATGATATTGATCCAATTAGTTCAAAGTTGTAATCATATTGCTCCCCATTGTACTATTCTTGATTCCATTTCTTCTGCCTATAAAAGGCAATGTAAATGTGCTTGTTGGAGCATCACAGTTTTGAGTAGTCGTTTAGTTACTCTTAACTAGCGCACCTTCCGATTGTAACATCCTCAAAATTAAAATTATCAAATAAAAATTCGTTTGTCCAAATTATTGTTCAATATCTCTTTTGCATGTTCAATATCTCTTTTGCATTCGCAGTTGCTCTACAACTTTTGCAGTTAAACCTGTAAGTTTTAAAATATCTGTTTTATTCCTTGTTACTTTCTTTGGACTATATTTCCTAGGTATCCTTACAATTCCTAGAATGTAAATGTGCTTGTTATTCCATGTTCCTCAGACATTAAACTGGAACGAAATAACTGTTCCAAATGAATGGAAGCTCCAAACCCAACCAATTCCAAAAGCTCTAACTGAGAAGAAGTTGAGCAAATAATTGAAGAACCAGATGGAAGGATTCTCATCCGATTTAATTCGAATAGAGAATATCCATCCACTTCTTCAGATTGTAATTTTCAACCGCCAAGATCCTTCTGCTCTTCTCAACCTTTTCAAAGATCAAACACCTTTCAAAATGTCGAAGAAATCTCATCTCAACACTGATCTCCTCTCGTTTCCTCTCCTTCGTCTCCCACTAGCATCTTGGGCTCTCTGATCTGCGTCTAAACTGCTTGACATGCTTTGTACCAGAAGATGCATGGCTCATCTACTTCTTCTCTCTTCATATATAATTATATATATAATATATATATATATATATAAAATATATTATAATATATAATATAGTATAATATATATTAGTATATTATATAATTATATATATATAGGGGTGGAATCATGTGAGAAACTCTTATTTGTAGGCGAATTATATGACGCACATTAAGATATTCCAGGACATCAATTGTGTGGTGATTTAGGATTTGGCTGTATATAATTTAGAACATTTGCGCATATGGTTTAGGACATTTTTACATTTAAGACATATACGTATACAATTTTGACAGTACATTTTTTGCGATTTATGACATTTGTGTATACAATTTAGGACATTTGCACATACGGATTGAGAGACATTTTTAGATTTTAAGACATATACGTATACAATTTAGTACATTTTTAGAGATTTAGAACCTCTAATTTGCAACATTTTTATTGACATTTTAAAATAATTTTAGATTAAAACATTTTCTCTCTCCTCCCTTCACCCTTCAACCCTCACGGCCTCACCCACAACCCTCACCTGCACCAACCCCCCTCACAACCGCACCAGCCAAGGCGCCACCCACAGCCCCTGCCAACCCCAACACACCACTCACCACCCACCAAATCTACCGCCAAACCAACCCCAACTCACCACATACACCGCCGCACGTAACCCCCACCACCACTTGCCATTTTCACCCACGTCCACCACCCCCCGCACCTCACTCAGACCGCCACCTCCCGCCTGGCACCAATCCCCCTCACGACCTCACTGAGAAGCCCACACACCCTCACCCTAACTCGAACTACCACGACACCAGCCTCAATCCAACGCCGCACTCCCGCACCAACCACTCACGCACAACAACCCGCCACACCAGACCAACTACCAACGAAACTTAACCATCACACCACCACATCGCGTAAACTCGCCCAACATTAGGGGCCAAGATTTAGCAAAATTAGGGATTTGATTCAGTTTTTTCTTGAAGGTTGCTCGAAAATTTAATATAATAAGGAGAAGAGGAGGACCTATGGTTGTTAGGTGTTGGCAAACCTTTGAGGCGTGGCTGCAGGTCGTGCGGTGGAGCAAAAATGGGTCGTGTGAGTGGTGGCAATGCGGCGGCGTTGTAGTCTCTCTCTACGTGTGGTGGTTACAAGGGTTGGGTTCATTGGTTTGGGTTAGGGTGCGGTGCACCCTAGGCGGTGGTGGCTCGGAGTGGTGTCTTGGTGGTGTAGGAAGTGATAGAGGAGAGAGAAAGGATGAAGGAGGATAGAGAATGAAACTGGTAAGGGGGAGGGAAGAGAGAGAAATGAGTGATGGGTGAGGGAGAAAAAGAAGGTTGAGAAAATTACATAACTGTCATTACCAACCCTTTAATATGGGTTGTTGGATGAATTGAGATTAATGGCTTAGATTTATCCTCCTATAAGTAAGTGTTCTCATATAAGAGGGATGTTCTCACATGAGCCTAATATAATCAGAATCCAATGAAAACCACATGTTATATGAAACCATGAAAACTAAAATAAATGGGTACATTTTACATTTTAAGGGGTACACAAGACTTTCAGCTACTGTTGATGAACAGTACACGCGTACCCTTTTAAACCTTCAATGTACCCCAGATTGAAATACAAGTATATATATAGATTATATGTCCATTTCGAAATCATACGGTCAAAATTAAAAGTTTTTAGTTTTCACCTAAGGTTTGTGTTTTCACATGATCCTATTCCTAATATGGTGAGGATCCCATGAGAACTCATCTTAGGTGAGAACTAAGAACTCTTATGTTCTGCCTTTTTACCCTTCATCTTCTACAAATTTAGTTCATACTCTACAATTTCAGACTTCATGTTCTACAATTTTAATTTTCATGTTCTACAATTTTAGACTTTATGTTCTACAATTTTAGACTTTATGTTCTACATATTTTATTCATGTTATACAATTATAAATTTCATATTCTACGATTTTAGTCATTATGTTCTAACGATTTAGTCTTCATGTTCTGCAAATTTGTACTTGATGTTCTACATATTTGCAACTTTCTCCCTCCTCCTTGAGCCCAGCCCAAAGGCACTCCCTCTCACTAAGCCCAACCCAAACTCACTCCCCTTCACTAAGCCCAACCCACCCTCCCCCTTCCACCGAGCCCAGCCAACCTGCACCCCCTTCCACCGAGCCCACCCGCACCCTCACCACCGAGCCTCGCCACACTACACCAGGCCATGATCACCACTAATGCACCACCCCACATCCACCACCACCACGCCACCTTCCACACCATCACCCTCCCCCTCATAGACGAACCCAACAAAACCATGAACCACCACACCCATAACTCCCTTCAAGCCCAGCAAAGCCACCAACCTCACCAACATCCCCACCCACAYACCACCACCACCACAAAGTCTCACCAATCCCACACAAAGCCACCCTCACCCTCACCGTGCCCAGAAATTCAACGTGGTGGTTGGAGTGAGAATCAAGGTGTGGTGCCGCTGGATTGGACTTGATTTGAAGGGCGAGTCAGGTCCSTCGGGTGGTGCGACGATGAAACGGCTGCGTTGGACTTGATTCACGTGGAGCGGGGCTGTGATTTGGTGGTGCGATGGGTTTGCATGCTGGGATGGTAATTGGTGGACCACTGTGGGGGTGAGCCGGTGCATCAAGGCAGGTTGCATCGGGGCGGTGGTGATGTGGTCGTCCGTGCACCAAAGGAGAGAGAGTGGAGAGAGTTATGGTAGGAGGAGAGAGAGAGTTACAGGTAAGTATAATGTGTCCAAAAAAAATAAAGAAAAACAATTTAAATAATTAATGGCTGAGATTTGTTTGAGTTTATTTAAATGGCCTAGATTAAAGTTCTCACATGGTTCTCATGGTAAGGGTGATTTTCATATATATATATATATATATATATATATATATATATATATATATAGGATCAAATGAGAAGCATCCTTAAAATAAAAAAGCGTGAGAAGCAATCTTGATCGTTAGATTATGAACCGAGGATCAACATTTATTTCATGAAAAAAGTAAATGTGCACGAATTTTCTTGTGAATGTGCAAAAACAAAAAAAAAATATGCACATTCATGTACAAAAATTTGCACATTTACTGTCAAACTTATGCACATCTTGACCGTTCATCTAAAAAATTAACGACCAAGATTGCTTCTCACACTTCTCATTTTAAGGGTTCTTCTCATTGGATATTCTAACTTATATATATAGCTTATACTCTACAATATAATATATACATATAGCTATACCCTTATATATATAGTATTATACCTTATATATATATATATAGTACTAGTATACTACACCACACAATAGTTCAGGATCCCAATGATAAACCACATATTATATGCGAAACGTGAAAATCAAAATATAATGGGGATACACTTATATTTTAAGGGTACTACAAGCAGTAAAATGGGTGCACAAGAGACTTTTAGCACCTGGTGTATAGACAATTCATTTATATGCATCGTTTGTCTTTTGATCATATCATTCAACTATACATTACCAAAAATTAAAAAATTATCTTAATATTCTTTGTAGTTACTTATCAATGCAAATGAATCAAACAAAATCTCATCGGGACTTTTGTATTTTGACTTATATTATAGAAATTCTGAGAATTTCTATGTTGTAAACTAGTATGTCAAATATTCAAATTATTCTGTAATGCGACGTGGGGCCGCACTGCCCTCAGCGTCATTTATAGACTAGTCGCTCGCGGTCTTGTTACACAGGAGGTGCTTCGTGCGTGGGTGTACCAGGAATCCGCACGTTGAGTGCTGATGTGTATGGTGTGTTGTCGAGAATGAGGGAGTTCGCCACCTGCCTAATAGGTCTATTCCGGCAACGCCCGAAACGTTGGGTGCACAAATGCAATGGCCCCACGGTCCAATCATAAGTAACCAGCTGTTGAGTTACATGGAAGGACATGGTTACTCAATCAGATCTGTAACCCAATTCGCCCGCATTGTAGCTGGCCTGTATTCGGTCTCATTGCAATTCCATTCCATCATGATTATTGAATGCACATAACTTACTGTTTTTTGGCACCTTAGAAGCGAACTAACCCTTAAATACATACTATGAGGTGTTACTATTATGCACAAGGGAATATAACAACCTTGAAAATTGCCACACTGTTTGTAATTGTTAAAACGGACCTCCTAAGACAGGTTGTCCATAGTTAATCTGATTTAAAGTATTCACATAATTCCTGGTCTTTGCTTACGCAATATACTATACGTCAACAACAATGACATATGCAATAGATGAAGGGCATAAACTTCGAAGTTATGCAAACTCCATCTTACCCTAAATCTGCAAAGAAAACAAAAGTTAGTTTGTAAAACGCAATGAAACAATCCTTTGCTTGAATCGCTACATGAAAACAAGAAACAATTGTTAGTCCTTGATAAAACGCAAGCGCAATGGATCTTTCGCGCTTCAATTGCTATCAAGAATAAAAGAATAGTATTGACAATGAATAATAATAATGAAATGAAAAAACAAAAACCAATGAAAAGCCTTGCAACAAATGTGAGAACCCTACAATTTACATGTAACAAGTTAAAAGTGAGTTTCTACATTGCTTTAATTATATTAAAAACTTCATAACAATGGTTAGTCAATATTAAAAGAGAGTGAGAGAGATTATTGGTGATATCTCAGAAATTCCACTTTGTTATCGCTTATTGATTCGCAGAGAATCGATGCTTTGAATTAAACGAGTTGATATGATGTTTAAAGTGTTTTCGAGAGAGAGAGAGAGTATGCAGTGTATGAAATCGTGTCGAGAGTGTGAGAAGCGTCCCTCGGCACTGAGCAAGCAAGAGCTGTATTTATAGGCAAGACAGGCATTTAGAGCAAATTAACCCTGACGGTATATACGCTGCTATATGAGCTGTATATTTACGCTGCTTCCTGCGTACCTTACGCTCGTATACAGCTTATATACGCTGCTTGCTTATCCCATAAATAATTTTTGGCAAATTTGTCGATGTACATATTGAGCGTAATTACGCTCCTGTTGAGCGTATATACGCTCCTGACATGAGCGTATATACGCTCACACACTTTGCGTATATACGCCTCAATGTTTTCGTATATTTTATTTTCCAAAAAACGTCGATAATATTTTGATTTCCTCCGATTTTATTCGTGATTTTCCCTTGATTCGACGTCTACGACACCCTTGCTCTCCAAGCAAGAGAGTTCTAGATGTTCTTAGAATGGTCCACGTATTTCCGGGTGAGTATTTCTAATTAATTCATGTATTTTCTGCGGTATTCGTGCATCGTATTAAAACATTGCATAATTAATTATAGAAATCATGTAGGAAAAATCGAAAAATATTAACAAATTATGGCGGATCTAGACAAAATGGACGGATATGATGAAATCAAAATAAAGCCATTTGAGAATCGCCTTCGAAAACCTTTTTGAAAACCTTTTGAGAACAACGAAAGGAAAATATTTTTGCCTTGGCTTCGAAACCTCTCTCTTGCTCATATTTGTCGAGATACGACTTGCCGTATTTCCAACTTTTGTGAGACTTCAAAGACATCTTTCCTGATTTCGAAACAATCACGCGAGACGCCCGCGTATGTTTTACTCACGGATTACTCATTTTGGGAACACATCTTTCAAGGTGTGTCTACAGTGAGAGGCGCCCACTGACTGAGTCTGAAGAGACCGATAGTCTCGTAGACGAAAGCTCAAAGTAATCGATTCGGGGACGGGAGGCAAAACCAAGACTCGCTGACCCGAGTACCCTGACGGTATGCCTGGTCTTTTTGGTTCCAAAAGAATACAGATGGTACTGGCGTCAGTGATGTTGTTTGAT